>CM057246.1:24266237-24375847 GCA_029931835.1 Etheostoma nigrum
GTTGGCTGCTTGTCCTGAAAAGAGTTCTGTAAGTCCTTTAAAGCGCCTTATTGTTCGCCTTTGCCAGTGTAACTCCAACTTAAGTTTTTGAGCACCGTAACATGAGGTAACGCTAGACTTCGCTGGGTCCATCAACAAATTCCGTCGTAGCGGAAACCACAACCAAACTTTAGTTCCGAGAACAACACAAAAACAATAGGCCAAATCTTAAACTATTACATTTACAGTACTTTTACATTAAACACATTTCCTTTTTATCAAGTGCATAAAATATATAAAATTCAATTTACTATTTACTTGTGCGTAATTATGCATCCTAACACATCATATGTTTAAACAGCACTTACACTCCCACCAAATCACTCATTAACCTAAAATGTGGGATTTCCTTTACCAATATTTATGAAAATAATCAAAAATGTTTTAGTCTGAATACATGTGACCATATGTATGTGACTTTAGTTAGCCTCTAGTAAGGTAACTACCTTGTGGATAGGTCTTTCAAGGTAAACTGATCTAGTGTGTGGTTTTCCCTTGTCAAATGTAGTGTCATTGATTAGCAGCTTTAACTTTCGCACCAAGCCGTCTGCACTGGGGTAGGTTTCCACAACCCTGGCAAGCTTCCACTCGTTTCTTGGTGAGCTGTCATCTTGTAGAATCACAATGTCCCCTACTTGTGAGTTTCGTGATGTTCTTTGCCATTTCTGGCGTTGTTGTAGGTTTAGCAGGTATTCCTGTTTCCATCTTCGCCAGAATTCATTGGCTAGGAACTGCACTCTTTTCCACCTTTTACATAGATATAGGTCTTCTTTGCTAAACTGCCCAGGCGGGGGAAGAATGATTGATGATTTCATGGTTAGTATGTGGTTGGGAGTGAGAGGTTCTGGACCGGTAGGATCGTTAAGATGTTCAGCACTTAGTGGCCTGCTATTTATAATAGCCATTGTTTCGTAAAGGAATGTCCTTAGAGTTGTGGTGTCAAGTCTGCTTGCGGACTTGTCGAGCATGGTAGTGAGAATACTCCGAATTGTTCGAATTTGGCGTTCCCACACTCCACCCATATGACTTGCTGATGGGACGTTCATTACAAATTCACAACCGATTGCTCGTTGACGTTCGTGATCCATCTCCTTAAGCAACTCTGAAAACACTCTCTTGGCACCCACGAAATTTGTTCCCTGATCGCATCTCAATTGGCGTACAGGACCTCTGATAGCCACAAGTGTTCGAAGTGCATTTATAAAGGCGTCTGTTGTCAGGTCATCCAGTGTCTCAATATGTACTGCTCTAGAACACAAGCAGGTAAACAACAATCCATATCGTTTTAATTCCTTTCTTCCTTCCTTTACGATGAAGGGTCCAAAACAGTCAAGACCACAGTAAGTAAAGGGGGGTGATGTCTCTGTTCTCTCTTCTGGCAGATCTGCCATTTGTTGAACTTCTGTAGTTCTTCTGTATCTCCTACATTGCACACACTTATAAATGTGTGAGGAGACTACACTTCCACATCCCAAGATCCATATTCCATTTGCACGCAACTCGTTCATAGTCATGCCCCTTCCTTGGTGAAAAATGCGCTCGTGATGATGTTTGACAAGCAGCGCTGACACATGAGATTTTTTCGGAAGAATTGCAGGATGTTTTACATCATGATGCAAGGCTGATTGAGATAGTCGTCCTCCCACCCTGAGGACATTTTTCTTGTCCAAGAAGACATTTAATTGGTGCAACTTGTTGCGCTTGTTCAGAGTGGATACTTTCTTGGATTTGATTTTGTGAATGTCTTCGGCGAAGTTTTCTTCTTGGACCAGCCTGATAATGAAGATTTCCGCTTCTTTCCTTTCTTCAAGACTGGTTGCTTCATTTGTTCTTGACTGAAGTCCCTTAAATTCTCTAACAAATCTCTGGAGCCTGGCGACGGCTCTCACTGCTCTGGACCAGTCAGAGAACTTAACGAAGTGGTTTGCCATTGAATTTACTTCGTCCGTCCTGACTGTGTGGACATGGGTTTGGCGAAGCTCGGGGTCGGTTGCTTCTACTTCTTCCACCATTTGCCTTTCACGTGGAAGACTCGACTGCCAAAGAAAATTGGGTCCTTTCAGCCAGTTAGACTCTTTCAGCTGAACTGCACTCAGTCCTCTTGAGGCGCTGTCGGCTGGATTATTTTCAGAACTGACATGTCGCCATTGTTCAGGATTTGTGCTTGATTTTATACGTTGGATCCGGTTTGCTACAAAGGTGTGAAATCTCTTGGCGTCGTTGTTCACATAGCCAAGGACCACCTTTGAGTCTGTCCAGTAACACTCTTGCAGGTTTTCAATCTCAAGCTCCCTTCTGGCGAGGTCACCATTTCGGACCGAAGTCACAGCTGACGACAATTCAAGTCTTGGGATAGTTGTTTGCTTGGTAGGGGCTACTCTTGCCTTCCCCATGACGAGTGAGCAACTAATCTGGCCTGTTTCACTTATGGCTCGAAGATATGAGCATGCACCATATCCATTGAGACTTGCATCTGAAAAGTTGTGCAGCTCATATTGCTTGACCTTGCCAAAGCTTGAGGGAATGTAGCTTCTTGGAATCTTTAGAGCTGCGAGGTGAGGCAAATCCTTGAGCCATGACTCCCATCGTGGAAAAATGTGCTCTGGGAGATCTTCGTCCCAGCCTACTTTGTCTCTGCATAATGTTTGAAGGATCTGTTTGCCGACTAGTATGAAAGGAGCCACAAACCCCAAAGGATCATAGACTGAGGCAACAGTAGCGAGAACCCCTCTCCTTGTCAGTGGATTTTCTTTGACTACGACCCTAAATTGGAATTCATCAGCTTCAACGCACCACTGAACTCCGAGCGCTCTCTCGATGTGAAGATCTCCTAGTGCCATGTCTAGATCTTTGGCTTGGGCACGTTCTGGAAGTGGTATTGCAGCAATGACTTCTTTGTCGTTTGACACAAACTTGTGTAGCCGAAGGTTTCCTGTTCTGCACAAGGCTCTTGACTCCTCCACCAGGTGTATGGCTTCGGCAGACGACCATACGCTTATTAGGCCATCATCGACGTAAAAGCTTCTCTGGATAAACTTAATGGACTCTTCGCTAAATCTTCCACGACCCTGCGATGCCAGATGCTTAAGTCCGAAGTTGGAGCAGCCAGGGGAAGAAGCTGCCCCGAAGAGGTGCACTCTCATTCTGTACACTGACGGGTTGGAGTCCAGATCACCTTTGTCCCACCAGAGAAACCGTAGGTAGTCCTGATGTTCCTTTGCAACGTGAAACTGGTGAAACATCTTCTCAACGTCACACATTATGGCAACTGGACCCTTTCTAAATCGACATAACACTCCGACTAATGTGTTAGTCAAGTCTGGCCCGGTCAAGAGATGATCGTTTAGGGAAGTTTCTTGGTAGCGTGCAGAACAGTCAAAAACCACACGAATCTTCCCTGGTTTGTGGGGGTGGTAAACTCCATGGTGTGGAATGTACCATGCTGGTTGGTTATTGAGATCGGGCTGTGGGACCTTCTCCGCATCTCCTCGGGTTATAATGTCGTTCATGAAGTGTACATAATCCTCATAGTACTGCTTATTTTTCTTTAGTCGTCGCTCTAATGAGACGAGCCTATGAACTGCACATTGTTTATTGTCTGGTAGATTTGGTTTGTCCGTCTTGAAAGGAAGCGGGAGCTCATAATGGCCGTCTTCCTTCTGCCTTATGCCTTCTTTCACTTTAAGCAAGAAGAGAAGGTCTTCCTGAGAAACTGGGTTATCATCTGTAGTGTGATCTGTAAAGTCAGATTCAAGGACCTTGATTATGTCTGTTGAGTTGATCTCTTTGACTCGAGTTTTGCAGACAAAGTGTACTTCTTTCTTCAGATCTGCAGATGGTTGCATGGCAGGTGTCACTTGTCGCACTATGATTCTGTGACTGAGTCCTATTGCGTCGCTGTAGTTACTTGCTGAGTTCAAGCAGCCGACAATGCTCCAGCCGAGATCAGTTCTCTGTGCGTATGGAAGATTTTCTTCACCACACAGGATCTCTCTTGGAAGAAGGGCTTGATGACAATTATAGCCTATCAGCAGACCTACTTCACAGTCCAGTGGTGGTGGAATCTTGTCCGCCAATTGCTTTAGATGAGGCAATTTTAGAGCTGTTTCAGCGGTTGGAATATGCGATCTGTCTACAGGAATGAACTCTCGTGTGAAAAGTGGTGGCAACGGGATCCTTTTCTCTAAGTTGTATCCCCTCACTTGTAGACTTGTCAGTTTATGGCATGGTATGATTGTTGACCTTGAAGACATTGTGGACAGACGCAAGCTGACACTTTCCTTGTATGTGTTGAGCTCATGGGCCACTTCGTCTAGGATGAAGGTTGTATCGCTCTGTGTGTCTAGGAGCGCGTAGACTAGAACTTCTTGATCCGGCTGTTTAATGGATGAAACCCAGACTGGTACAATTGGGGACGTTTGTGTGTTCAGGCCTTCTTGTACAACTCTGTTGGTAGTTGCTGTTGCAGCTGTTTCTTTAGTATCTGTTCCGTCCTTTGAGTTGTCGTCTCTTCTTGCGAGTGTTGACCTTTGCTTGAATTTGTCATCATGCAAACATGTTGGATGTCTCTTCTGACATATTTCACATGTGCCTTTGTTATCACACATTTTTGAGTGATGACCGGTTTTCAAACATCCAAAGCAAAGTTTTTCTGCTTGCACAAATTTAACACGATCTTGAACTGTCTTTTCGACAAACTTTCTGCACTTAGCGAGGGCGTGTCCTGTTTTTTTGCAGAAGACGCATGAGATGTTGCTCTGTGTTGTGTTTGTAGACAGTGTTTTTGCTTGAATGGTGTGACTTCGCGGCTGCTTTGGTTTCTCGGTTTCCATACTCTTAAGAGCTTGTATTGACGAAATAGGATCACAAGCAAGATCGGCTTCCTTCGATAGAAAGTCTACAAACACTTTGAATGGTGGGTACTCAGAAGTTGTTTGTCTGGCTTCCATGGCTTTGCGATTCCAACTGGATACCAGCCAATCCGGCAACTTCAGCAGAATTTTTTGACTCTCACTGCAGTCGTTAAGAACATTCAGGGACTTGATGTGCGGCATTGCAGCTTCGCAGCTCCTGAGAAAGTCTGTAAAATCTCTTAGCTCACAACCGTTCTTTGAGCTTATTTTTGGCCATCCATGCAGCTTGTCTCTGAAGGACTTCCCAATTATGAATGGATCTCCAAAACGTTTTTCCAACAGCTGCCAGGCTGAGTCATATGCTGCACCAGTCCCTAGGAGAAAAAATCCTTCAACAGCTTTCATAGCGCTGCCCCCTAAGTACTTTCTTAGATAATACAGTTTTTCATTTTTTGGAATGTTTTTCCTGTCGATTAATGTTTCAAAGGATAGGCGCCAGTCTTTGAATTTCAAAGGATCTCCAGTGAATACTGCAGGCTCTGGTGTTGGGAGATTATTGGAACTAATGGCTTCTGCTAGCATGTTGACTAGATCAGAGCTATTTTGTCCGTGTGACATTGACATTGAAGTTGGTAGGACTTGAGGTTCAAATTGCGGGCTTTGAGAGCTGGGAGCTTGGCTTGTAACCAGTAGGTGTTGAGGAATGAAGGGGGGACTTGAGGCATGGAGGGATTGTGTCTTGACTGGCAGTGGTTGAGGAATGACTGCGGAGTATGAGGAGTTAAGAACTTGAAGTTCTCCTGCTGGTTCAACTTCATGTAGAAAGTCAGTTGGCTCAAAGCTTTCTTCGACTTGGTCGTACACCTTTATTCGAGCCCTTGCAGCATTCAGCTTCTTTATTTCTTCCAGGCGTTCGAGCCTTCTACGCTTTTCTTGCATCGCCTGTTTTCTTGCTAGGTTCTCGGATTCAAATTGTGCCAGGAGCTGTTTACCTTCAGCCTCTAGCCTTTGAAGGTCTGTCTCTTCCTTTTCTTGTTCATCCAACACTGCCAACACTTCCTTGGATGCAGCAGCTTCAGCTGCAGCTTCATTTCTTTTGACTGAGTGGATGCTAGAGCGAGTAGAACTACATTTTGAATGACGAGAGGGTGGCTTTGATAGAGAGCCTGTTGAGTCAAGGATCGAACCGACATCAGGCCAAGGTTCATCCTCCTCATCTGCAGTATGTCCTTTAAGTTGTTTTTCTGCCCTTTGAATGATGAATTCTGAAAGCGATAGGCACAGGTCAACTCTGCGTCGCAGGCTTGGCTCAGGGGTTTGCATTCGACGTAGCTCTTCATAAATGGCCTGTACATCAGAACAGGTTGTTTTTATATTCTCAATCAGTTCTTTTAATTCTTCCTCAGAGGCCGCATCAGACAATATCTCTTTGCCAATTCTTGCATGATACTTCCATTTCTCATGGATGATCCTGTACCGACGCTGAACACCTTTCAGCCTCTTTTCTTCAAGTCCTTTTCCTTTCTCTGTTAGAGTCCGGGTTCTTTCACTCCTTCGTATTCTTTCCACTTCTTCTGTAGACTCAGTGTCTGTTGCTTCAGGCTGAGCAGGTGATAGTGTGTTTTTACGGCAGGTCTCAGTGCTCGTGTCTGACATTTTGAGATGTCTACAGTGTATGTGATTATTGAGTTGAATTTACGTTAAGCTGTATGAATGAGTTACAGTAAGTCTAAATGTGTGTTACTAGGAAAGTTAAACAATATGAATACCTCGACGGTGTACAGAAAAGGTGAGTAGCCTCATTTTAAACTTAAATATTAGCATACATCAAAAATAATTCAAATGTAGCTACCCTTCAAGTTTACTTCAATTTTACGAATATGAAGATAAGACTTATTACTTAGGCACCAAATAACACATTGTAAACCTTAATCAGTGTGCTTAGAAACGAATTAAATAACATCACTTTACATAAGAAATAGCTTCACTTCAGCAGAGGTACCCTTTAAACTGCTCCTTTAGGTTATCAATACTCTATGTTAAGTGCGGAATTTACAGTCTTAATTCAAACTTATGTTGTCATTTTCATGAGTTTGTACCGCGGCGGCGTCTTGTGATCTCCTCCTAGTCGTGTGGAAGAGTCGGTGCCGCGGCGGCGTCTTGTGATCTCCACCTAGGAGACTAAAACCTAAGTTTTTGAGCACCGTAACATGAGGTAACGCTAGACTTCGCTGGGTCCATCAACAAATTCCGTCGTAGCGGAAACCACAACCAAACTTTAGTTCCGAGAACAACACAAAAACAATAGGCCAAATCTTAAACTATTACATTTACAGTACTTTTACATTAAACACATTTCCTTTTTATCAAGTGCATAAAATATATAAAATTCAATTTACTATTTACTTGTGCGTAATTATGCATCCTAACACATCATATGTTTAAACAGCACTTACAATAGGTATTGCCTATATATGCGTCCATGTTGTCATCATCATACATGTGGCATTAGTGCACCTTTTATACCATAATTGTATTGAATGAAATAGTAAGCTTCGCTCCTACGAGATGGGTGGGTTTTTGTTACGTTACACACAAAGCTAACTGGCTATAGTTAGCCTGTACGGATGCTAGCGGATATAGCTAACGTCGCGTATCCAGCCAGCAACTTCGGCAGTAGAGTTTCGGTAAGCTAACACGACAGCGTTGTCGTCCACAATCAACCTGCAGTGATTGAAACGCATATCGTTTCTTTTCCCAGAGATCCTGGACATTATTTTCATTTATGACGTAACGTTAAATGAAGAGTAGCCCGAGTGTGCGCGGCCTGGAGGGACGCGTCTTACCACAAGTCGGTGTGGAAGTCAAGCTACATCTGCGGCGAGCAGTCTGCAGACCAGGGGAATAAAGTTCAGATTCTCAGTTTAAGACCAAGTCTGAGCTCCATGATTCATCCAAAGCCTGGACTGGTGTGGATGTTTCAACCTCACAGACTAGCGACGGACTCAGACAAGCTTTAAAAAAACTTTTGAAGGATACAACGGTGTACAAATACGTGTACTGTTGAGTATACTGTGAAAATGTTTTATGGAGTTCTCAGCTAATGGTAATCTGTAAAATATTGATTTTGCTCCAACCTGCTCCTTCCTTAAAAACTTCCATATGGATTTATTTTAAAATGATGCGCTTTGTTCTCAAATAAAAAGAACATATGTTAAATTACACTCTGTTCATTGTTGTTTAACCAAACTTTAATGTTTTCTGAAAACACACGTCTTTCCTATTAACCCACGTCCAAATAACAATATAATTCAATATGGTTTAGGGAAGGCATAAACCACCCATAGGGGTACACTGTAATACTGGTCACTTCTCACTTCTTTCCAACACTACATCTGGAGTAAAGCTATATTGTCATAGAGTTGCTCAAATGCGCAATACTAGTACGTACTCTAGCAGTGGTAACAGTAGTACTAGTACTACTGTAGCAGTGGTAACAGTAGTGGATTGGTGTTTGTATCGTTTCTAACACTGCTATTATGGGGTATCACCATATCTTATTCTGTGTTCTTTAGATTATATGACATCAAGGGGAATGGCTATAACGGCCCATAATGATTGTCTTGATACTGTCATAAGACGTTTTTACAGCCTGTCTGTATGCAGTGAACTTCTTGTTTAGGGATAAGTAGCCTTTTATATGACTCAGTCTAAAGGAATGGTAAAGTAAATATAAACAATTACAATACTGGTGCGTGCTGGTTGGGGAGGACCATGATCCTGCCTGAAATGTCACAAACTGATTTAGGCATCTTCAGATCAGCTGATAGCGGGGCGAGCTTCCCGACCGGAGGCTCACTCCCCTACAGCACCCGCTCTCCACCGCAGCTTCGCCACCACACACACAAGCACCGGCCAAACAGCGACACGTTTTCACCGGAGGAAGAGGTAAACGCTTAGAAATAACACAAGGGGATGCCTTCTATCCCTAAATCTAGATAAGTGTACCAGTACTTATCTGAACTAACGACATGATCCCTATCACTAGATCTAAAGAAAATGTTGACGTTCACTCTGTGCTATTCACTGACAGTAAAAAGTAAAGTATTTGTATGTACTGCAGCGTTGCTAAATAAAGGAGATAAATGAAGGAGACTTCCCCCCAATCTTGACAATTCCTCATTTGCCCTCTCACGTCTGGCAGGTTCGTAATTATTCAAAATTATTATACTGCTGGCCTTTCCTCCTCTTCCACATCCGAGTCAGTCACCATAGTTCTAGTGCCAGGCTGAGACTTCGGTCCCCATTGTGACGTCATCGCCGAATTGACTTCATAAACCCGCAAACACCAACAATGACCAAAAACAAATGCGATTTTAACTGTGTCGGGCTTGGGTCGGGCTCGGACATACTGTAAATATCTTAATGCCTGTCGGGCTCGGGTCGGGTTTGGTTACTGCTCTGTCGGACGCGGGCCGGGCTCGGACAGAAAAATCCGGCCTGATCCGCACTCTAATTGGCCCCTAGGGGAGACCGTTATAATCCCTATTTCAACAAACAGTGGTGTGTTCCTTTAAAATCAACACTGGCGTATTGCCTGACAGATGCTACTTTGTCAATAAAATAACAGAAACTTCTCACAGGTTCTGTTTGAAACCTCTGTCGGAGCCGAGGTGCATGGATTCACGACAGAGTTATTAGTATTAAATAACACTCTAGGTTCATGGCAACTGCTAGCTATGGCCAAAGAGAGATGGTGTACCTTTGTCACCTTCACAGCCTTCTGGTATGCGGCTAGACCGTAGGAGATAATGAGATCCAAGGTGTGGCCAAGATGATGTGTTGGCCCTTCCACACATTGATTCAGGCCGAAAGAGTTCAAAAGGGGTTTGACGGGCAACACACATGAGTATTGAAGTCTCCACAAACCAGGAGTCCTATTTTTGAACAACATCAGCTAAAAACATAAAAAACTTGCGCATAAAATCACTTAAGTCTTGGTGGGCAATAAATAACTGCACAAACTGCACTCTGGTGCAGAGAAATTATGGGAGAAAAAGATTAAGAATCTGCAGGTAGATGCCTCAAAAAGGGGCTGTAGTAGCTGCTTCAACATCAGCATTACCTGAAGTAGAGGAAGCAGAAACAACCTCATGACACGTGTGAGGGACCAAGCAGTTAGGCATGAGGAGTCACAAGATATTCAAAAAGTAAGAGTTTTTATTTCCCAAAAATAATTAAAACAAAATAAAGATAATGCTTTGGGCCCTTAAAAGAGGTCAAATAAACAGACAGTAACTAAAGCTCTGAACATAAACATACAACTGACCTACTAACAAAGAAACAAAGGGAACTTATATATTGGCTGATCAGACCAAATTAAACACACAGGGGGAAAATCAAACAATAACTACAAACTAACTTCAGAAACAAATAATGACGAACCTACCTAAAAATATATTCCAAATAACATACTTTTACTTATCTTCCTTCAACAAAAATTACTTTATATAAAATCTAAACCCCAAAATACCTACAGCGAGAATTAAGCTACCCCCCAGACATATCAATCAGTAGTAGTGTCCAATTAGGCCACCTCCCCTATAAAGTTGCTCTTTCTCCAAGCGCCACCCCTTTCAAAGCCAGCAGACCTGGATCCCTCCCGGGTGTGGACTCCAACTGGTAAGCTCAAAAGAAAAACCGGTTATATAATAGAATGACCATCCAAAACTAACTAATAGTGTGTGCTTGCTAAAAGATACTTTCTTATAAATCAAATAAAGTATGATGTATATGAAATGAAACTAGTGTCCTGTAAGTTATTTGTAACTGAATAAATGATTGCAACAAATGAATATGTATACACACAAACATATAAACTAAACCTAAGGAAAAATACAAGTGCATGAGGTTACCGCTCTTAAGATAGTTGTGTGGCCATGGCTGTGGCCATCACAACAGGGAAGAAGCCGAGGAGGAGGACCTAACCGGGACTACGTGGCAGAAGAACTGTTATTTCAGTCATCCTGGGTGAGTCCTACGGTTCATTGCTCTACCAAACAAAAAAGACTTTGAGCTGGTGTTCTACCAGGAAGCACCCCTCCAACGCTTCCTGGAAGTTGCATCTGCAAAATCAAATGAGCAAAAATGGCGAGAATGGAGTGTTGAATCGTCTGTGGCCATAGATGTTCTGACAATTGTTGTCAAGTTCTGGACGGGTAGAGTGTCTGACCATAACATAGAACTCTACCTGAGCCAGTCTACAAACCCCTGGACAAATTTGAAATATGGTACGTCCGAAAATACAAAGTCCGTTTGCATATAGACACCTCTGGTCATTTTATACACGTACCCAACTCCATCTCTCTGGGTCCGTACAGACCCAACGGCTGAATCATCTATACTGGCCAAATAACCAAGCGTTTTATCTGTCAATCTACTGACCACCAAGTCAAGGATTGCCCCACAATGAAGTGTTGGCAATGTGGGAATCTGGGACACAAAGCCAACTCCTGCCAGAGCGAGAGCGAATGCTCTCTGTGCGGTGAAAAAGGACACACTTTTTTCAGCTGTCCTAAATCTTTCGCCATAAGACCAAGGGCTTTGCTCAGCAAGGAGATTCCACCGCTCCCCCTACCCGCAGTGACCCTCAGCGAGGACCGCAGCAACAGCCCGGCGGCCCGCCAAGGCAGCAGGCTACCCAGCGTCCTGGTGAGAAGCAGCAACATCCAGCTACCCAGCATCCTAGTGAGACGCAGCAACATTCAGCTACCCTCCTGGCCATCAGCCCCTTGATCAAAACCATTAACTCGGACTGCCTCATATCCGGTACGCACGTTGGGCTCGCGCCAAAAGTTACTGCCATGGCATATGCAGACGATGTTACAGTAGTTATCAAAAACCAGATGGATGTTTTAACAAATCATTTAAGTTTATATGAGTTGCAAAGCTAAATCATGACAAAACAGAGGGTGTTTGGATAGGAACGACACACGCACAACATGATATTAATCTTGGGTTTAACTGTTTGTAATAAAGACTGTAGTGAAAGAAACTGGGAGAGTAAACTCAGCGACGTCAAAGAGGAAGTAAAAAAATGGGAAAATAAAAACGCTAATTATAAATCAAGAGTCAATATCATCAAACCTTTGTCCTATCCAAACTCCTTTTTCTCTGTAACTTTCCTCCATCTCACAAAATGATAGTTCAGTTAAATAAACAGTGTGTAAACTTAGTATGGGGCACAACGAAAGAAGCTGCAAAAAGAGAAATCATGTATAAAAGCAAATAATATGGGGGGTTGGGGGTCGTAGATATGGGAATAAGATTATATATCACCGTTGTAAAAAATAAATTGGCAGCAGAGGTGGGTAGAGTAGCCAAAAATTGTACTCAAGTAAAAGTACTGTTACTTCAGAATAATATGACTCAAGTAAAAGTAGTCATCCAAATAATTACTAAAGAGTAAAAAAGTGCTTGATTCAAAAACTACTCAAGTAGTGAGTAACTGTTGAGTAACTTCTGATTTATTTCTTAACACAAGCATCAATCAGACAGACAAAAATACAAAATTCATAGTTTATCCAATCAATAAAATAAATTAAAATAAATTAATTAATTACAAAATAGCTTAAGTGAGAGACTTGTCACATTAAATTTGGATGGATACTGCATGTGCAAAACATACTGTATGTAACCTAAAAGACAAACATCCACCTATCCACAGCAAAAACTAAAACCACCGCTTAGTTTCCTCAGGTTAGATGTTGAGATTTTGAATGCTCACGTTTGTTTTGGTCGACACAGAAGACGCCGCACAACGTAGCTGCTGTTTCGCACTTTTCCTAAAAGGACCTCCTCGTCTGTGTTGCCTTGGCGACGGTTGGTTCTGACATCTTTGTTTTGCTACAACTGTAAAGCTAACCTGTCCCGCCGCTGAGATCATGTATGGTCACGTGACTGCAAGATGATGTTTGATTGGTGGAACACTGTCACGTGGTAGAGCCTTCAGAGGAAGACTCTCTTTCTCTGTCAAAATAAAGCATTAAAATGAGACGTACGCTGGGGTAAAAACAATGACGCGTAGAATACCAAAGAGGTAAAAAGAAAAGTAACAAGCTCATTATAGCCTAATGTAGCGGAGTAAGAGTACAGTTTCTTCTTCACAAATCTACTCAAGTACAAGTAAAAATATAGATGTATAAAATTACTCCTAGAAGTGTAAATTTTATCAAAAACTTACTCAAGTAAATGTAGGTAAATGTAATTTGTTATTACCCACCTCTGATCGGCAGCTATATCAAGAAATGCTCTCTGGGTCGGTGAGCGCTCCAGGTGGAGGAAGAGGAGAGGCCGAGCAAGACAAGGACCAGAATATATTGTTAGTTATGGGGATTTTATAGATGATTATTGTAAACTTAAAATTGACTGGAACGGCTTCCCCAGTAAAATTATTTTTAAAAGAATTAATGATTTAAAATGTGGTGGGTATATTAATTACAAACATTTAACTCATGATGAAGGAACCTTGCTCCTGAAATTAAAAAAAACAAAACAAGAACCTCTCAGAGAGCATTTGGGACGTGAGGTGGCTGATGTCAGTGATCAGACTTCCTATGAAAGCTGTTGTGTCTTGGAGTTGCGATGTGAAAACCAAAACATGTCCAATGACTACTTGCAACAATGATGGGACACAACAGCATCTCCTGATAGATTGTTTTAGATCAACGAAAGTCTGGGACAAAATGAAAGTGTGTGGTGTAAAGTTTAATGTGTCTTATAAAAGTGTAATGTATTATATCATGGACAACAGTGTTTTAGATAGATATAAAGAGCTTTTGCAAATAATTATATGTATAGTCTGTTTCAAGCTATGGAGGACCAGGTACTGTATGTGCTCACTGAGCTGAGAAGAAGAAGATCTTTGGACAAAAACCAGATCCTACCTTGGGACATTCTCAATTTATAATATTTTGCACTTTATATACTCTTTGCACTTTAGCACATGCACTTTGCCATATGCACTTTAAGCCACTATATGCACTTTATCATGTTTGTAAATTGTTGTTAGCTGTTTTTTTCTGTGTTTTTGTTTTGCTCTTTAATGTAAGCCAACTGTTAATAACTTGTATTTTGTGAAACTTTAATAAGCTCTTTTGTAGAAAAAGAAAAGATGTAAGAGAAAGTAGTTGATAATGTGGTAAGGAGCAGGATGGGAGGGAGGCTGTGTGTATGTGTGTGTGTGTGTGTGTGTGTGTGTGTTTGTCTGTGTCCACGATAACAAACACGCATACACACAGATTTAGATCATTTTTTCATCTCTGGTTTTGGAAGTTTGCTGTGCAGGGATCTAGTTTGTGCGCGTGAGAATACAGAGCCTGGGTAACATCTTTAGACTCTAAGTGGACCGTGTGTCTGTTCCCGCCACCGGAGTACCCCCCACCAAAAGTGACTTCCCGTGCCTCTGCTCCCTGGATTGTCGGGAGCGACTGGCTTTGGGA
This sequence comes from Etheostoma nigrum, assembly GCA_029931835.1. Taxonomy (NCBI): domain Eukaryota; kingdom Metazoa; phylum Chordata; class Actinopteri; order Perciformes; family Percidae; genus Etheostoma; species Etheostoma nigrum. Next base: position 24,280,630 of record CM057246.1, read on the forward strand.
GGCTTGTACCCCATCATAACTGCCTACTGTACAGTTATATTTAGATTTGAACTTCATGCTCTACACATGTTGGCTGATGATAATTGGATTTGGTGAAAACATTTAAGTTTGTGTACTGTATACAAAATTTGCAAAATTATTGCAACTGCAGCTTCAAAATTTTATCAAATGTCATGAAGTCGCAATTACATGACAGTGGAGCTATCTGCTCCACTGAACTCAAACGGTCATCTGCTCTCTCTACTTTGAGGATGAACAGCTGGAACAGTGACATAACGTCAATCACTAGCAAAGTCATGACAACCAAATATATCCTCAGGCAGAATGACAAACAGGGACCAAAGCCTCGACGACCGCGTTCTCATGGAAACCATGCTCATGCGGGTCTCGCAGAAAATATGACAACTACAGTAGCTTTTAAAACAGCAATATAGGACACCAATGTTGGTGATTTTTACGGTTTATCAGACCACAAATGAGACAAGAATTAATAAGCAGGACTAAAAAAGGACTATTTCCAGGAACGGATATGTTTGTCTTGGGATTTTTACTGTACTAAGTGCACCTTGCACTATGTTTGAATACAATATTTACGTTATCTACAGCTTTATCAATAATAGTTGTACATTTGTATTTTTATTCCCAACTTGTATATATTTTAAATTATTATTATATTATATCCTGATATTTCATGTATATTCTGTATGTGTGCCTGCTTGCTGCTGCAACACAGAAATTTCCCATTTTTTTGGGGTTCAATAAAAATCTATCTATCTATCTACCCACCCACCCACCCACCCCAGTGTGCTCCCTGGAACAAAGGCTGGGGCTATTTAGTTCATAAAATGTATCTGTACCTTTTTATTAAATTAAATTAAACCATATTAGTCCCAGGAACAATGATTGCTGCAGGACATGAGGGTTTCTGAACAATATTTGTCATTGTTTTGTGGTTTTATTTGATTTTCAATACCGTATACATACATACATTTGTATGAAGCAAGCATATTTGTCCACTCCCATGCTATAAAGATTGTTCAATAATTAAAATTATTCCAAAACTATAAGCCAATATCCCTTAAAGGTACATTTTGAACAGATACAAAATATGTGATTTATCATGATTAAATATGAACAATATTTTTTTTATACTGTTTATTAATCCCAAGTGGGGAAATTAAAATTTACACTCTGTTTTTGTTAGAAATCACTACACACAGTCCTGAAATACACACATGCCCGGGACCTATTCATGCACAAATGGAGAGATGTCAGAGTGAGTGGGCTGCCAGTGCTGGACCAGCTATAAATAGACTTTAATGATCCCAAATTGGGATATTTCAGTGCTAGAGCAGCAAAATACACACACATATGTACAGTGAAGAAAATAAGTATTTTAACACCCTGCTATTTTGCAAGTTCTCCCACTTAGAAATCATGGAGGGGTCTGAAATTGTCATCTTAGGTGCATGTCCACTGTGAGAGACATAATCTAAAAAAAAATAAAATCCAGAAATTACAATGTATGATTTTTTAACTATTTATTTGTATGATGCAGCTGCAAATAAGTATTTGAACACTTGAGAAAATCAATGTTAATATTTGGTACACTAGCCTTTGTTTGCAGTTCCAGAGGTCAAACGTTTCCTGTAGTTTTTCACCAGGTTTGCACACACTGCAGAAGGGATTTTGGCCCACTCCTCCACACAGATCTTCTCTAGATCAGTCAGGTTTCTGGGCTCGCTGAGAAACACGGAGTTTGAGCTCCCTCCAAAGATTCTCTATTGGGTTTAGGTATGGAGACTGGCTAGGCCACGCCAGAACCTTGATATGCTTTTTACAGAGCCACTCCTTGGTTATCCTGGCTGTGTGTTTTGGGTCATTGTCATGTTGGAAGACCCAGCCTTGACCCATCTTCAATGCTCTAACTGAGGGAAGGGGGAAGGTTGTTCCCCAAAGTTTTGCAATACATGGCGCCGGTCATCCTCTCCTTAATACAGTGCAGTCGCCTTGTCCCATGTGCAGAAAAACACCCCCAAAGCATGATGCTACCACCCCTCATCTGACCACATGACTTTCTCCCATGACTCCTCTGGATCATCCAAATGGTCATTGGCAAACTTAAGACTTGACACGTGCTGGTTTAAGCAGGGGAACCTTCCGTGCCATGCATACTTTCAAACCATGACGTCTTAGTGTATTACCAACAGTAACCTTGGAAACGGTGGTCCCAGCTCTTTTCAAGTCATTGACCAGCTCTTCCCGTGTAGTTCTGGGCTGATTTCTCACCTTTCTTAGGATCATTGAGACCCCACAAGGTGAGATCTTGCATGGAGCCCCAGTCTGAGGGAGACTGACAGTCATGTTTAGCTTCTTCCATTTTCTAATAATTGCTCCAACAGTGGACCTTTTTTCACCAAGCTGCTTGGCAATTTCCCCGTAGCCCTTTCCAGCCTTGTGGAGGTGTACAATTTTGTCTCTAGTGTCTTTGGACAGCTCTTTGGTCTTGTCCATGTTAGTAGTTGGATTCTTACTGATTGTATGGGGTGGACAGGTGTCTTTATGCAGCTAACGTCCTCAAACAGGTGCATCTAATTTAGGATAATAAATGGAGTGGAGGTGGACATTTTGAAGGCAGACCAACAGGTCTTTGAGGGTCAGAATTCTAGCTGATAGACAGGTGGTCAAATACTTATTTGCAGCTGTATCATACAAATAAATAGTTTAAAAATCATACATTGTGATTTCTGGATTTTTTTTTTAGATTATGTGTCTCACAGTGGACATGCACCTACAATGACAATTCCAGACCCCTCCATGATTTCTAAGTGGGAGAACTTGCAAAATAGCAGGGTGTTCAAATACTTATTTTCCTCACTGTATATGTATATGCACACACACACACAGACACACACACAGAATATACAAGAAAAATGTGGTAGGAATGACTTCTTGTAGCTGTCGTAGCTTGTAGCTGTAGTGCGACACCGAAGCTGTCGGAGCCTGTTAGAGAAGCTGCTCCTTTGTTGGACCAATGGGGGGTGGAGAGGGTGGTTGGGGTTATCCATGATGGATAACAGTTTGTTCAGTGACCTCCTCTCCACCACAGCTTCAAATGTCTCCTTTTTGCAGCCAATAAACGAGCCAGCCCTTGAGATGGGCCCAATCTACAAAGTTGTTTTATCAATTGACAGCCCAATTACACAGGAAAGTTGTTGTGAATCTGCTACTTTGCATTGTGTAAAAAAGCCTGAACAAAGCCTCTCTCATCTGTTATAATTGGTATCTGAAATTTGTATCACAAATTGTTACCCTGTTATCCTTCCTGAAAATGTATCTGCGTGAACCTACCTTGAATCAATCCTCCCTTTCTCTGGTGACTCTTTTTTTATCTATCTTATCTCACGGCACCCAAGTAAATGGAGCAGTGGTAAAAAATGTATATATATTCGTTTGTGTCTTATTAAACATTTAGAACATTATGAACTGAACCCATGTCACTTTGTTTTCCGAGATCTCAAAACTGCTTTCAGAATCAACTCACAGAGGTCCAGCCAGTAGATGATAGAAAACAACAAACAACAAAACGACCGTAATTGGACCAAGGTAAATAAAGTAATAGTATAGTAATAATTGTAGTAACTGCATCCATGTATTATCCTGACACTTATTAGTTACGTCAGAATAGTGTAAAGAAAAATTATCACGTGTTCTTTGATTTGATGAGGATAAAGAGAGGCTGGAGGTCCAATTGAGAATTAACAAAAGGTTTATTGAACAGCATGAAGATGATATGACCAAGTCAAAAAGACACAAAACATGATAACACTAGAGCTAACAGCGGACTTGATCCATGCTTCTCCCTGATGGAGTCACATAAGATCAGTCCTGAAAATTTCTAAATCACACACATTTATTCCCTGCATCTGGGGTGCGGTTCCTTTTCACCTGGTGTATTTAAACCCATTCTCTTTGGTCCGTACCATGCCAACAGGTAACATGTTAAGGGCATCTCAGTGGCCGTCTTTGCTGCTTGAGAAAAGTATGGGTAACACCTCTAACATGCACATTGGGGGTTCCTCAGGTCACAGATCAAAAGCTATCATTTAAATGAGAAAACCTCACAAAAATACAGTTAATTAACATTGTATTGTTTTGGTCTAATCTAAGACACCAAGGGGCTGGAGACAGAAGATTACTTACCGTTGTGAAGCAAATGGCTTCTTTCCATATGTTACATGCCAGACTTGACCTGATCAATTCTTTAGAGTCAAAGGAACAGGGGGGAAGGTGAGAGACAATAGGACTGGTCTTAACCTCTCTTGTTTTCACAACAACATTTTTTTTTACTTTTTATAACTCAACAATAGTAACATTTGCCGTAAAGGGGCAATGCTTGTGGAATAGACTTCAGCCAGTACCATTAAACAGAACTTAATATGGAATTACTGATCTTATACTGTATATAAAAACTCAGTATCTAAAAGGTATCTAAATAAGTACAGTATATTGTGCTAAAGTATCAGTAGCTACTGTGAGCCCTGTAATGATGTTTAAATGGACTGGGTTTTTTAACCTTTCTACATGGGTGAAATCAAGTATGTTTTTCATATCACCTGTTCAAGTAGTGTAATTACATAAAACATTTGTAGGCCTAAAATAATTTATTTCTACATCCCAGGAAGCTTGCAATGCTCCCTGGAGTAGATGTGATGGTCTCCTTCAGAAACTGTGTCATTCATTTAAAGTGCATTTTTACATTGGACTAAGTAAAAATCATGGTTTCTGGTTTGAACCTGTTTTGTTCAGTTTGCCTTTAAGCAAAAAATGAACCAGCTAGACCAACTTAAAGAAACAGTTTTACTTAACTAGTGTTTTCACTTCAATCTGGAGGTTTTCATGTCATGTGACCACATGACGTCACATCAGCTTGCTCCTTGCTCGCGATTTTGCCGTCCGCGGTCCGCCATTACCAGCTTCGAATGTGAAGACCATCCGTGGCCCAGGACATCGCTTTTAGACAAGGTCAGTATTACAAATTGTGTTATTTTGCCGGAAAACAAGTTGTTTTAAATTGCATTGATGCTTAGTGGCAGAATGGATAACTTGAAAACTTGTAAAAACTTACTTTACAGACAACTGTGTTTGTGCACGTGTTAGCTAAAGCTCCCCGACCGGCTCGCTCCCCGACCGGCGGCAGGCTCGCTTCCCGACCGGAGGCTCGCTCGCCTACAGCACCCACTCTCCACCGCAGCTTCGCCACCACACACACAAGCACCGGCCAAACAGCGACATGTTTTCACCGGAGGAAGAGGTAAACACTTAGCAATAACACTCGGGGATGCCTTCTATTACTATATGTAGATAAGTGTACCAGTACTTATCTGAACTAACGACAGGATCCCTGTCACTAGATCGAAAGAAAATGTTGACGTTCACTCGGTGCTATTCACTGACAGTAAAAAGTAAAGTCATTGTATGCACTGCTGCGTTGCTAAAATAAAGGAGATAAATGAAGGTCAGTCACCGTAGTTCTAGTGCCAGGCTGAGACTTCACTCCCCTACGTGACGTCATCGCCGAATTCACTTCATAAACCAGCGAACACCAAAAATGACCAAAAACTAACTTTTAACACTATTTGGAGACATTTTTAAAAATGATATACATATCTTGAGTGTTTTTTGTACCCAATAATCAACAGTGGTGGTTAACTTGCAACATGCTCCTGGCTGTAAGTGGATTAAACAACCGAAATAACAATAAAGTAACTACTGATTACAACTATTTTGACAGATTTGGCGCTGGTTGGCCTGCCCAGTCTCTCCTCCACTGCCGACATGATTACAGTCACAGTTGGTGTACTGCATGCAACGTAACGTTTATGGTTGAGTCTGAAGTTATTTCAGACATGCACCCCTATTTAACAATCAGAAGGCAATTTAACGTGTCTGGACAGCGCCTCATCTCTCTGAAGAGATACATACACGCATAAGGTTGTATATGGGTGTGGGGTTAAAACTGAAACATTTTCTTATTTATTTTAACTTTATTTTATAAATGTCTTATTTAATTGACAATGCACCCTATATTCTAAGAATGTCCCCTTAACCTTTAGTTACTCCTTATGTAATTCTACTCTGATAAAATGGGCATATTTTTTATTGTAGTATCTGTGTAATACACTAACACAATATTTAATTCATAGAAATTTAGAAATTGTAGTGTGCATCATATATTTTGCTAAATAGTTTCTTGTTAAACTATAGAACAGTGGTAGGCAGCAGTAATATTTGTCCCGCAGCCAGATTGCTTTGATAGCAGAAAAATTTAAAATAAATAAATTGATAGCGGCTGGTGCTGAAACAAATCATTTACTCACAGTTACTCACCTAATCACTTCCTCTTTAGTTATTGTGCCTCCAATATAAAAGCGCAAGAAGGTTTTTGCCGACCCCTGCTATAGATTATATACAATCCTGTGTATAATAATTGTTAGTTGGGATCTGTTATTCAGAGGCTGTTTCAGTATATTTCAGAACTGTTAACTATAATTTTAATTTAATTTATAATTTTATACTCTTTATTGATCCCATATGGGGAAATTACAACTATACACAAAATAAATAGCTCAGCTTGTAAATACCACACCAAATGAAAAAATAGCATCTGCACTTAAAAAGAATTAGCACTTTTGCATATAAAATAAATCCTCAAAGGCCTGCTTAAATACTGTGCAAAGTTAGTCGTGGCTATTTTAATTTCTACTTTCCATACAAGCATGTCACTAATGAAAAAGACATTTGTTGTTGTTTTTTTATTTAGAAATTAGACTAAGAAAGCATATGGCCTTAGCGGTTTGACTTAAATATTCAGAATTTCCTAAAGTTAATATTGACTGTGTAAACCAGAATTGTCAAATAGCAAGTTGTTAATCAATAATTTGTGAATATGAATTTAATGTAAGTTATGGACAATTTTTTACTACAACTAATAATGTTTTGTTTTTTCTTGTTTTGACTAGATTTTTGGATGGGTGGACATGGCAGTCAAAAGGCCAGCCAAGTTGCGGGTTATTCTGAATCCTGATGACACCAGAAAGCTAATTCTGCCCGATGGAATTCCAGAGTCAATGGAGCAGCTTATGGATGAAGTCAGGAAAGTGTGTGGCCTAAGTGGCAATTTAAGAGCAGTACCAAGACAGAGATTTTGGAGATGCACTAGTTAACTTGACATCTACAGCAGAACTTGAAGATTTGACAACTATCAAGGTCATCCCAGTAACCGATGATTGTAGCCAAAGTATTACTCTCATGGTCTGTGATGATATAGTGTCTTCTCAGTCTGATGAGTTTTTTGGGGGGGCTTGGACACCAAAGAACTATTTGGTCGGCTTGGTAGCATTGCATTTCTTCCTGTATTTTAACATTAACTTTAGCTATACTTATTAGCTAGTTGAACGTGGGCCGCAACAAATAAATCAATGTTTAGATTGACAGAAAAATTTAATCAAAATGCACGTGTGTCTAACCCAAGATATCACACACTTGTAATGTATTTACTTGTGTTGTTCTTTCTTTTTCTTTTTTAAAGATCAATGCCGAGTTTATGAGAATAACTGTTCCACTTCAACCGCGATTCCTGGCTTCCTTGGACAAGCACCACAGCAAGCTGATAGAGATCATCAGAAACAAAGGAGGAGTTGTCAGAGAGAAGACCCAAAATACACAGAATGTTCTTGATCAGGTATGAACTTCCTCAAGATATCTAAATGTATTACTGATATCACATATATATTGGGGTGGCAGTCGCTCAGTCCATAAGGATTTGGCTGGAAAGCGGAGGGTCGCCAGTTTGTGTCCAGCTCGGACCAGAGATAGGGAGTGTGGACTGGTACCTGGAAAGATGCCAGTTCACTTCCTGGGCACTGCCGAAGGTGGCATTGAGCAAGGTCCTGAACCCCCCTCGCTCTGCCATCTCTCCATGTGTTTGTGTATGTGCATGTGTGTGTATTTCAGACCTGTGTGTGTGTGTAATATACTAGCATTAACAACAGAGTTAAAAAACATTAAAAAACAGTGTTTTTTCTTCTAAATAGAAAGATTGTAACTAGAAGAAATAGAAACAGTGTTTATGTTATGAACAAGTTTAATTGTGCCTTGTATCCTTTTTTTCCCAATTAATTTGTAAATCAAAGCTACTATAATTTACACATAGCACATACACACGTGTGTTGTTTGCATCAATAAAGATGCAAAATTGGACTGCTCAATAATGCATTGTGTGTGTTTGCACTTTCACCTAGAGCCTCAATGTGAATCAAAAAAGGGAGTGTCTGTTGAAATGCCTTATTGTGTACCTTGGTGAAGATGTGGACAAGCTTATCAAGTACTTTTGCATTTATCATGTAATCTTTAGACAAGGTGAAACATATATTTACACTTTCAAGTTCATAAACATGGTTTTAGGTCCTATAAAAATACTGGTGCATATATGTACTGTACATTTGCCCAGATCTTCCATATCTGTTCAGGCATCATTGTGCCCACATTAAGCTGGTACTCCCCCGCAAGTAACACAGATATGTAGGTTGGGCTAACTGGGACCATCCATGGTTAATCCGTCTGTAGCTGTAACAAGTGATTTGAACTGCCTTTATTGAGATAGTACTTTTATCTTTGAAATGTCATCAATCATGGGGAACTTGTCAGCCTTATGGTCCATCAGGGGAAATGTGTTGTCCGCACATGGGAAACAGTTTCCCTTAGAAGGACAAAATGGAAGCCTTCGTATTGTCTGTGTTCCACTAACCGTTTGTAAATAATCCAGTTGGGTTGCAGTACGTTGTGGCCTGGTTTGAAGTTAGTCATGATACAGCAATCAATGGCACAGCTACATCTGTTAATAAACAAGCCAACGGGCCACATAACTATATTTGTGCTATTATTATATTTTGTAGAACACAGTATATTGTACTTTAATTACATTATGAAATAGTTGTCACTTCAGAACAGCAGCCCAACAGATGGAGCAGTGAAAGCCTGGTCATAAAAAGGAATATTATATACAAATATTGCATTGTGGAAAGTTTCAGTCTGTGGCCAGGTTCAGAAATTAATGACAATATGAGTAAAGAAAGCAGTTTATCTATTTTACATGGTAGTGAATCTTGGTTAAAGTTTGAATACCACTGTATTAAACTATTTAATCTTTTTTGTCAAAGCATATGTTATGACTTTATGAAGATAGATAATATATTCTACTTGTACCAATTAGGGTTGGGCAGATAGATGATGCCATCGGCCATCCCAATGTTTCAATGTAGACACCACCTAACCCTAGTACCAATGTGTTAATAGTTTTAAAATCAAGTTGCTTTGAGAAAAATATTTGGAAGAGACATTAGGTTATTAGGTTACATTATCTGCTAGCACGTCATTCATTTTCTTATTACTAGATTTTTTTTTTTTTTAGATTTGATTTGGAGAATGTTTGTGTACATATTGTTTTATATAGACACATCGGACACTGATTTCATCAAAATAACTGTCTTGTCTTTTTCTATAATCAGGTTGTTCAGAAGGATGAAGCTCAAACAGAACTTGAGAGATCTACAATGGCAGTGTTTGTCTTCAGGGAAGATGAGGATCCTCTCCAGCCACCACATGACATGGGGATTGTCATTGAAGGTGTGCAGGTCCTTCATGAGTTGCCATCAGTCCTACATGCATGTGCCATGTTGTTTGGCCTCATCTATGCTATAAAGTTGAGCTATCCAAGTGAGCTCAAATACACGTTTGATGCACTGCAGAAAATATTTATGGACATAGAGCCAAAGAAGTTAGTTTGATAGATAGTTTGTTCTCTATTGATTTTGCATTTGTAAGGGGGGTGATACACACATCCTGTGTATTTTGTCTAGGATAGCAAGGTTATAGGAATGTTAAACTATAGTATTTCACATATCTGAGGTATGTATCTGAGGAATGCAGAGTTCTCAAAACATTTTTTAATACCACATTAATATGGATAAATATTACAAAAATGTTGACTTTTCTTTTGATATGGTTGAAAGTAATGTGACATTCATACATCCTGGAAATGCTGTTAAAGGATAGCCAAATTTTAAGACTGTTAGGACTATTTTTATACTGCTTAATGGTTATTACATTACATGTCAAGTTTTAAAGTATAGGTCTATAAAACAGTTTTACATTATTGAGGTAAAAGTTACAGAAAGGTTGCATATGTTTTTGTATTGAAAAGACCATGATTTCTTTTATTTTAAACTTGTCTTTGTTTTTCTCAAGAGTTGATGTGTTAACAGCATACCAGCTGGCAACAAAATGTTATTTTTTTTCAAAACAACAGAGAAGGTGATGCACATTTTAAAAAGACAGTGACATCACAATAAACATGATGGTCTTTTGAAGAGAATATTCCTGTCTTTATTTATTGTAAGTCAACTAACATTTACTGACAAAAGGTTTTTGGTTTTATCTTAAGTGAAAATCCTTCTTTTGCCTTAAAGCTAATTTAGTTTTGGGTTGTGGTAAAAGTTAAATAGTAACAAAGCAAAGAATTGTTAAATTGGCATTATATAACATCAAGTTAAGTTTATTCTTTTGACTAAAGAAAATATATTGATTATGGTACAATTAAAAAAAAATAGTTTGCACTGGATAAGAAATTTAACTAGAGTGAAGTTAATAAAATTGCTTGTAACAAAATTACAGCTTTAATTTTGGTTAGTTTAGTCCAAAGTAAAATTATACTTGGATGTTATATTAAAAAGTAAGTTTTGCCAAAATAAAAATTTAAGGTGGATCAAAGTTAAAAAAAAAAAGATTCACAGTCTCAATAATAGACATTTTTACTTTGTGTGAATATAATTTTTTTTTTGGCCAGAAGAAATATTTTGATTGATAGTAAATAAAGAAAATTATACAGTTTGAGAGAAATTAATAAATTTAGCTGTAACAAATCACAGCAATTTTTTTAGGTTGGTTCAAAGTATAATTTTTTTTCAGTGTAGCTAGGTAAGGACTACTAGCCAGTCAGAAGCAGAGTATGTCACAGAAGTAAAAGCTGGACTACAATAGAGCTGTTTGGAGCAGTTTGTGAACAGTGTTTTCTCTGGAAGATGGTAAGTCCTTTTGGGGTGGACTTGTGGCTTTTCCACTTTGTAAACCTATTACATGCACAAAAAGATATATAACACAATAAAGGAAAGGGAAAAAACAAAAAAACATAATATGAGCAGTTTAAAGGTTTATTGTATACTTAAATTGTGTCAGCTGGCTGACGTGTCTTCCAGGGGATACTGAGATATCCCTGATGCTGCTTGCCGCTGTGTCTTCAGACCATAGCACGATTGAAGCATGACGTCTCCAGCAATAACTTCCTCCTCTGATGGTTTCTCATACTGTGGAGCAACCTACTGAGACTTGGTGTTGTTTATAAAGTAATAGGAGACTACTGGAACGCGACAGGAGAAACCAAGGGTTGCTGACATTATTCCTATATATATATATATATATATATATATATATATATACACATATACATACACACACACATACATATACACAGTGCCTTGCGAAAGTATTCGGCCCCCTTGAACTTTTCAACCTTTTGACACATTTCAGGCTTCAAACATAAAGATATACATTTTTTGTGAAGAATCACCAACAAGTGGGACACAATTGTGAAGTGGAACAAAATCTATTGGATATTTTAAACTTTTTTAGCAAATAAAAAACTGAAAAGTGGTGCGTACAAAATTATTCGGCCCCCTTGCGTTAATACTTTGTAGAGCCATCTGTTGCTGCGATTACAGCTGCAATTCGCTTGGGGTATGTCTTTATCAGTTTTGCACATCAAGAGACTGAAATTCTTGCCCATTCTTCCTTGCAAAACAGCTCAAGCTCAGTGAGGTTGGATGGAGAGCGTTTGTGAACAGCAGTTTTCAGCTCTTTCCACAGATTCTCGGTTGGATTCAGGTCTGGACTTTGACTTGGCCGTTCTAACACTTGGATACGTTTATTTGTGAACCATTCCTTTGTAGATTTTGCTTGTTTGGGATCATTGTCTTGTTGTAAGATTAATCTCCGTCCCAGTTTCAGGTCTTTTGCAGACTCCAACAGGTTTTCATCCAGAATGGTCCTGTATTTGGCTGCATCCATCTTCCCCTCAATTTTAACCATCTTCCCTGTCCCTGCTGAAGAAAAGCAGGCCCAAACCATGATGCTGCCACCACCATGTTTGACAGTGATGAGCTGTGTTGCCAAACATATCGTTTTGCATTGTGGCCAAAAAGTTCGATTTTGGTTTCATCTGACCCGAGCACCTTCTTCCACATGTTTGGTATGTCTCCCACGTGGCTTGTGGCAAACTTTAGACGAGACTTTTTATGGATATCTTTGAGAAATGGCTTTCTTCTTGCCACTTTTCCATAAAGGCCAGATTTGTGCAGTGTACGACTGATTGTTGTCCTATGGACAGACTCTCCCACCTCAGCTGTAGTTCTCTGCAGTTCATCCAGAGTGATCATGGGCCTCTTGGCTGCATCTCTGATCAGTCTTCTCCTTGTCTGAGCTGAAAGTTTAGAGGGACGGCCAGGTCTTGGTAGATTTGCAGTGGTCTGATACTCCTTCCATTTCAAAATGATCGCTTGCACAGTGCTCCTTGGGATGTTTAAAGCTTGGGAAATCTTTTTGTATCCAAATCTGGCTTTAAACTTCTCCACAACAGTATTACGCTCTCTGCGCTTTCAACAGAACCCTGAGACTATCACAGAGCAGGTGCATTTATATAGACACTTGATTACACACAGGTGGATTCTATTTATCACCATCAGTCATTTAGGACAACATTGGATCATTCCGAGATCCTCGCTGAACTTCTGGAGTGAGTTTGCTGCACTGAAAGTAAAGGGGCCGAATAATTTTGCACACACCACTTTTCAGTTTTTTATTTGCTAAAAAAAGTTTAAAATATCCAATAGATTTTGTTCCACTTCACAATTGTGTCCCACTTGTTGGTGATTCTTCACAAAAAATAAAACTTTTATATCTTTATGTTTGAAGCCTGAAATGTGTCAAAAGGTTGAAAAGTTCATGGGGGCCAAATACTTTCGCAAGGCACTGTATATATATATATATATACACAGTGAGGAAAATAAGTATTTGAACACCCTGCTATTTTGCAAGTTCTCCCTCTTAGAAATCATGGAGGGGTCTGAAATTGTCATCGTAGGTGCATGTCCACTGTGAGAGACACTTGTCTATCAGCTTGAATTCTGACCCTCAAAGACCTGTTAGTCTGCTATCAAAATGTCCACCTCCACTCCATTTATTATCCTAAATTAGATGCACCTGTTTGAGGTCATTAGCTGCATAAAGACACCTGTCCACCCCATACAATCAGTAAGAATCTAACTACTAACATGGCCAAGACCAAAGAGCTGTCTAAAAACACTAGAGACAAAATTGTACACCTCCACAAGGCTGGAAAGGGCTTCGGGGAAATTGCCAAGCAGCTTGGTGAAATAAGGTCCCCTGTTGGAGCAATCATTAGAAAATGGAAGAAGCTAAACATGACTGTAAATCTCCGTCGGACTGGGGCTCCATGCAAGATCTCACCTCATGGGGTCTCAATGATCCTAAGAAAGGTGAGAAATCAGCCCAGAACTACACGGTAGGAGCTGGTCAATGACCTGAAAAGAGCTGGGACCACCGTTTCCAAGGTTACTGTTGGTAATACACTAAGACGTCATGGTTTGAAATCATGCATGGCACGGAAGATTCCCCTGCTTAAACCAGCACATGTCAAGGCCCGTCTTAAGTTTGCCAATGACCATTTGGATGATCCAGAGGAGTCATGGGAGAAAGTCGTGTGGTCAGATGAGACCAAAATAGAACTGTTTGGTCATAATTCCACTAACCGTGTTTGGAAGAAGAAGAATGATGTGTACCATTCCAAGAACACCATCCCTACTGTGAAGCATGGGGGTGGCAGCATCATGCTTTGGTGGTGCACATGGGACAGGGCGACTGCACTGTATTAAGGAGAGGATGACCAGGGCAATGTATTGCAAGATTTTGGGGAACAACCTCCTTCCCTCAATTAGAGCATTGAAGATGGGTTAAGGCTGGGTTTCCAACATGACAATGACCCAAAACACACAGCCAGGATAACCAAGGAGTGGCTCTGGAAGAAAAATATCAAGGTTCTGGCGTGGCCTAGCCAGTCTCCAGACCTAAACCCAATAGGGAATCTTTGGAGGGAGCTCAAACTCTGTGTTTGTCAGCGACTGCCCAGAAACCTGACTGATCTAAAGAAGATGTGAGTGGAAGAGTGGGCCAAAATCCCTTCTGCAATGTGTGCAAACCTGGTGAAAAACTACAGGAAACATTTGACCTCTGGAACTGCAAACAAAGGCTACTGTACCAAATACTAACATTTCAGGTGTTCAAATACTTATTTGCAGCTGTATCATACAAATAAATAGTTAAAAAATCATACATTGTGATTTCTGGATTTTTTTAGATTATGTCTCTCACAGTGGACATGCACCTATGATGACAATTTCAGACCCCTCCATGATTTCTAAGTGGGAGAACTTGCAAAATAGCAGGGTGTTCAAATACTTATTTTCCTCACTGTACGTGTTTGTGAATGTCTGTTAACAACTAGTTGCCGTCATCCTGAGGTGCGTATGAAGCGGTTATTGAAATATCATGCAATGTGGATGATTTGGCCATTTTTTAGCTAGAACAGTGTGTTTTCCATTTTTTTAGATTATGTCTCTCACAGTGGACATGCACCTATGATGACAATTTCAGACCCCTCCATGATTTCTAAGTGGGAGAACTTGCAAAATAGCAGGGTGTTCAAATACTTATTTTCCTCACTGTACGTGTTTGTGAATGTCTGTTAACAACTAGTTGCCGTCATCCTGAGGTGCGTATGAAGCGGTTATTGAAATATCATGCAATGTGGATGATTTGGCCATTTTTTAGCTAGAACAGTGTGTTTTCCATTTATATCATGTTTCTAGTGTGGAAAATGTCGTTTCACTAGGTTTTCATGTGGGTTAAACCACTGGACATCCAAATAACGCCCCCAACCCCGTCAGTCTCCATAGGATAACATGGGAAAACTCAACCCCCCCTTCCTGGTGGGCTCAAATATATTTTGATATTTCTAAAACTGCTTTTCCATGTCTTGCCTCCATAAATAATTGTATAAACACAGATATTTGTGCATTTACTTAAAATCCATGGAGTTACAGCCAGATCGGGGACAGTTGAAACAGCTGTTACAGTTATTTTTGCGATAAGATGTAAATGCAGAGAGGTGTCGACAGTGTGTTGTCAGTATATGGCAGCTCTAACCTGTGCGATGCCTTCACATGCTCCATTCCACACTGATAACAGTTAAGTCTATGAGCTCACTAAGAGCTAATACATCCATGAAGATACTGGCAGTGGGGACACACGCAGCGTGCAGATGATAGAGCCAGGCAGGCAGCGGCTAGCTAACATGGCAAACCTTGCTAACACAGGCAACAAAGCTAATGCAGCTAGCTGGATTACTCACCCAGGTGCGATGTTTTCCACAGTGAAGCCATCTTGTCTGCTTTAGCATTGTTGCCCTCATCAACACAGTAAGCCACATAGCGATATTATTCAATCTAACCAATGTGACAAAAACACAAGATTTTGCAATGTCGCAATCGTGCCAATTCACGCAAATTCAACCAATCACTGTGACCGTATTGCGAGTCTCAATTTTGACTAATCACCACTTTTCTGCAAATTTGACCAATAACCGGAGTTTCCCTTAATTTCGACCAATCCCAGCAGTCCCATGTGCCAGACATTGTATCAGTATGTGACTCTGAGAGCCAATGACCAAGCGGGAGTGAGAACGGGTTGACGTCACACGTACACCATATTAATTTCCTTGTTTCTGATATAAAGATGAGACGTGTGTAACTCCAACATCTCACACAGTGAAAGACCGTGCAAAACATGTCAGACCCTCCTATCAACCTGTATACATTTTAACATTAATGTAAGCTGTAATTTTTCACTCTAAAGCCACTGAAGAGGCCGCTGTTTCAATCCTGTCATCTCTCTGCAGCGGGAGGGGCTGCTGAGTTTCCCCCGCGACTGACACGTGCGCACGCACGGATGCAGGAAAAAATAAATAAATAAAAAATTGGAGATGAGATGTACAGGATGGACTACATTGAGGACAGCTACGCCCGTTATTGTAAGTGCAATGATAAGTCCAATAAGTAAGTAAGTTAAAGTCTAATAAGAACTTTATTAAACTGTATTCTGTGTATTCCAGGCCAGGATAGGAACAATAGAACAATCAACAAGCTACTGATGTAAATCAAATGTTCAAATTTGATTTATTCGATAAATTATAATTTTTTGTCTTAAATCCACCAGCCATTTTCATATTATACCAATGTCTGCAGCATCCCAGCCTTTTTGGTAAGGTTACTAGGAATTCTGAGCCTTGAGATATTTTATTCTCTCATGTTTTTGCAACTTCTCCCGTAACTTTATTGCAGCAAACAAACATTGCAATTTTTATCACAATTTTGTACAAAAGCTCCCAAGAAAATAGGCATTTTGGGCAGCAACAATCTAAAAAAAAAAAGACGTGAAAAAAGAATAAGTAAAATCCTGCAGGGACTGTAGAGCGGCCAGCACTGCTTTCCCCTTATTCACCTCATCTGGGGAGGAAAGACCTGTCATGGTTTGCGATTTTGTTGGGATTATTTTTCCCTTTTTTGCCTCCTTGTATTTGTTTCTTAGTTTTCTCCCCGGTCTTGTGTGGTTATCTCTGTCTTGTGACTCCCTGGTAAGTGTCTGTTTATTCTGCTTCCTGTTTTGTTTTGATAGTATGGTTTCCTGTCTTGTCTAGTTTTGCTTTGTGCCTGTCTGATTGTCCTGCCCCGCCCTAATATGATTCACCTGACGTCTTACCTGTTCCCCGTTACTTCGTTACCTTTTGTATTTAACCCCTGTTCCCCTTTGTCAGTTCCTTTTGTTCCTTCGATGTGTCCAATCAGCCTGTTCCTGTCACTTTCCTGTTTAGTGCCAGATATCCCCTGTGAGTTTTTCCCCATGCATTTTTTCTGTTTTTGTATTTTTTTTACCGGGCCTGTTTGGACTCTTGTTACTTTGGACTTATTGGATTTATTGTGTTTCTTGGATTTTGCCAGTGCCTTTTGGTTGCATATGACTGTGGAATAAATCATTATTACCTGCTATCTCCGCTCTTTTGTCCTCCTTACTGCCTGAACACAACAGAAGGATCTGACCAGTATGGACCCAGCGGTTACCGCTTTGAGCCGCTCCTCCACCCACTCAAGCCGGCGGCGGATTTCGTTTCTGCTACGTTTCGCCGCCGCTACGAGGACAATCCCACCACTACCTGGCACCTCATGCTGGTACGGTGGGAAGAGATGGACAAGGAGTGTGGCCCCCTTCCGGAGTTGGCAGAGCCGTCAGCAAGCGGTCCTTCGGAGTCCAAGCAGACATTTGTTGGGATTATTTTTTTCCCTTTTTGGCCTTCTTGTGTTTGTTTCTTAGTTTTCTCCCCGGTCTTGTGTGGTTATCTCTATCTTGTGACTCCCTGGTAAGTGTCTGTTTGTTCTGCTTCTTGTTTTGTTTTGATAGTATGGTTTCCTGTCTTGTGTAGTTTTGCTTTGTGCCTGTCTGATGGTCCTGCCCCACCCTAATGTGATTCACCTGACGTCTCACCTGTTCCCCGTTACCTCTTGTGTTTAACCCGTTTGTCCATTTATTGACTGTGAAATAAATTATTACCTGCTATCTCCGCTCTTGGGTTCTCCTTCCTGCCTGAACACAACCAGAGCAGAATGTTCCCTCAGACTCAAATCTCAATGCTAACAGTATTAGCTGACAACATACTGTTACTGCCTTTACAAGAAAGTACAGCACGGACCAACCCAAAGTGCGTGAGCAGCTCGGCGATGGCAAGTGGCGGTCCTATCCCCGAAGCTCTCTGCGGGCTAGCAGCACTGCCAAACCTGCTGCAGGTGCTCTGACTGTTGCTGCATGCATGGGTAAGAGCCTAGCTGGCTATCATGTCCTGAATTTTCCTCCCAAAAAGCGACTCGGCGAGAGGGTGGTTCAACACGGGGAGTAAAGGTGTCCTACTTGAGGTGCACACACACACCGGCTGCAGTAGATGGCAGAGGTTGGCATGTCATCTCAGCCAGCATCATGTATGTATGCTAATCACTAGATGCTAGTCACTGGATGCTAGTCACAAAGCTTTGTTCCATGCACTCATACGAGTACGTCATGAGTACGTTACCGGCATTGACGGCTGTGCCGTCGCTGACAGACCGTGTTTGTGATAAAAACACGGCGTGTGCACGTTTATAGCGGAACACGATTGGTCATTAACGATGGCTACTGTGTAAAATGTATCTAAAGCCCAAACTACCTTGACAAAGTTGTCTGTCTGGAATCATCACGGACATTATTTAAAGATAACGGCCTTGTCCCAGAGTTTAGACGTCTAGCTATATGAAACGATAAACAAGGCAAAGTTTTTAACTAATGTCAACATAGACAAAATCATGAACGTACTAATTTACTTTTTTTCATGATGACAACATCTAGAAAGTTTGGTTTTTCACAATGATTCAACTTTGAGTTTTATTGTTGTAATATGAAAAATTACCTTGACTCTTAATTTAATATACAGTATAATTGAAAGTAAAAGTGTATTGGTCCCCGCTGTGGGGCCTGCCTCGGTGCCACTCACGCTGGCCAGGCTCTCACCCCCAACGCCTCCTGCCAGTTCTGCGCCTGCCTGCCATCTAAAGAGCTTATCCGGCAGGTGGACGCTTTTGTGGTTTGTCAGGCTAGCGGGAAGGGGAGGGCAGATGGGAATCCGGCGACACCCTGGATCCAGTGGAGGAGGGTTTTTTTCAACGGGCACGAGTCCAATGGCTCAATTCCCTCAGATAATGCCTCCGTAACCGGCTGTCCCTCCTCCCCCCAGGGGGGACTGGACCCCTCTACGGGCACCGATGCCCTCCTTCTACGGCTCTTCCCATCGCCAGAATGGCCAGGGGCACCGCTTCGGCGGCCTTCCCCTCTGCCTCCGGCGGCTCCATCCTCCACCGCTAAGGCCCTCTGTTTGGATCTGCCAGAAATCATCAAAAAGGAGGCAGACCAGAGAGGCACAGCCCTCCTGGCAGAGCTGACATCACCCGCTCTCGGCCTCTTGAGCGGGGATGTTTACACTCAGTCGCCCCTTCACGGGCTCTACTCTGGCCGCGCTTCGGCCGTTCTTGGAGAAAGCTCTCCCCCAGCCCGGGAAACTGAAGGCTCCCGTCTCTCGCTTCTATGATTCAATGAGATTAGGTGTAGCCCTCTAAGGTTCGGGCCACCTGCACCTAGAACATTAGGCTGAAGAAAAAGCTGATGTTTATATACAATATCGGCGGATGTAGTTAAAACCCGTGCTGGACGCAAGGGCGGGAAAGAAAATCTTCACGACTGCGTATGCATGAAGGGATAAACCCAATAATGTAGCCCTTAGAGGGCGAAGCCTATACTCATAGAATCTGGAGTTACAATACGTATCTATTGTTGGGACTGTACACACATATACAAACACATATGTATGTACAGTATATGTGTGTCTGTGAGAAAGAGAGCCTGCACATATGTCTCTGTAAGTGTTTGACAGAGTAAAAGAGAATATATGAGTGTGCATGTTGGTCTTCCCCTGCTTACAGGGAACAGCAGCACTTACTCAGTCAGCCTGATAAAGAGCGCATTATGGAAGCAATCCATTTGCCTGAAGAAGGCTTGCAGATGAAATAGAATAGTCAGGCTGCTGGGGGAAAGAGAATACAATTTGACGCATTACTCAACATGTCAAAAAGTATTTTTTCCAATTTATTCTGCGTAACTTTGGGAGAGTTAGAGGGGCATTTGTTTTGAGAGCAGCTAGCGGAGCCCAGTGGTGCTGAGAGGGATGAAGGGAGGAGGAGGCAGAAAGAAGAAGGCAGAGGTTGAAAAAAACTGACGAAGACATTATGGTTTAAAAGTTGCGCTAGGCAAGGTTTTATGTAAAAAAAAACACCCATTTTAGCCTAAATCATAAAATAGGCTGTAGAAGAAAAAGCTTGCAAGGCTCCTTGTACATTGACCCCATTTAGCCAAATTAAAGAACAACTTCCATACTTTTAACCGTTTAAACTGTGTTTTTGTATTTGCATGCTTCATTTCTTCTGTCTTTAAAATTACTGTATTATCAGATATAAGGTTGTCTGGTAAATTCAGATGATGGGTATGACATCTCCGCACTTGGCAGACGTGTTCGAGACAGATTCAAATCAGCGGAGGCAGAGATATCGTGAAATGTAGTCCCTAGTTTGGATCAAGCTGCAAAGCTTCTCGGTTCCATATGTGACTTCCTCTGTTTGGTATGCCCAGTGACTCAAACAATTACTGTCAAAAAGTCTATTTATGTCTGGTACTCTGTCTGGTTTTGGCAGTGCACCAATCCATCATTCTAGTCAGCTTTGCCCGGGTAGTCAAGTTAGTCCAGCTCAATGGAAAACAATTTGTGTCAAGACCGTATGCCAACACAACACTTAACACTAAATCTCTCTTTGGGAAGGGTAAACAATGGACTATTCTGTATCTGTAAACCCTTGCAATGAATTCAAACTTAAAAGGTGCAATTTGTAATACTAACAGTTGTTTAAAATAGTTACTGCAGTACAAATTCAAAATACTGGAGAGAGCAAGGGGGTAAGCCTCTCCTCTAAGCGAAGCACCCAAGGGTGCCATTTTAATGCTACGAAGCCATCACCTGAAGTTAGCATCCCATTAACTGCCATTCATTTTGCCGCCACTTTGACAGATGCTGAGACGGGGAGAGCGATTTTTAGAGCCACGATGTCTCTGACGAGAGTCCATGTATTCTCAAGGATCATCAGGTTTCACGACTGTGAGGCTTGTGGGGTTTAGAGGCGGCTGCCCTTGCAGGCAGTATATGCCCTCAAAACCAGCAAGGTATGGCATACACAAATCTGGGTATGCCTGTGATGCCATGTCATCTATATGCATGGATACATGCAAACCTATACAGGGATAGCCAGATAGGAGGAGCTGCTGAAAAAAACAGGGGACACAAGTGGTGCTAGATATGTCACATAGGCCTCAGTGGCCACAACATATACCTGTGACATATATTTTTCACGTCATACAGCCTGGGACAGGAGCTATCTCATAAGAAAGCTGACAATGGTATGGATATAATATGGAAATATAGGACATAGCTACCACCTGAGGTATCTATACTATGAAGACAAGATACAGTGCATATCCATCCAACTTTATGTTCACGGCCAACATATATATATATATATATATATATATATATATATATTTGGTAGTATATATATATATTACATACTACCAAAATAAGAATGTGTCTAACGTCCAATATAAAACCAACTTTATCACAGTCTTCCACAGCGAGTCTGCTGCGGTGTGGTGGCCCTGCATCCCGGCAAAGACTGGAGCGACTGATCTGCCCCAGAGCCTCTGAAAGTGAAGTCAGTTTCCACAGGTGAAGTTTAGGTCGTTTTCCCACCTATAGTTCGGTTATTTGGTCAGGCAATAAATTGTTACAATATTGCAGACAAACTTTGGTCTGGTTCGGTTTCACACCAGCGTGGTTTTTAGCCGGACCAAAATGTGCGAGCAGACGTTTCTCCGGCTATTCAGACCTACACAATGGAGCGACAGCTTCGCATTGTAATCTTGGCTCTGGTCTTGTGTTGCTACGTCCTTTGCATTGGTCGTTGGCAAATGGTACAGTTTGAAAATTAGTCAGTAAACAAACTACAAAATAATCTATTCTACTGGAGACGCAAAGGACGTACAGTAAATGGAGGAGGCACGCTGAATGCTGACTTGCTCATCAGCTGATTTTATTCTTGAACATCTATCAAATATACACTCACCGGCCACTTTATTAGGTACACCTGTCCAACTGCTCGTTAACACTTAATTTCTAAGCAGCCAATCACATGGCGGCAACTCAGTGCATTTAGGCATGTAGACATGGTCAAGACAATCTCCTGCAGTTCAAACCGAGCATCAGTATGGGGAAGAAAGGTGATTTGAGTGACTTTGAACGTGGCATGATTGTTGGTGCCAGAAGGGCTGGTCTGAGTATTTCAGAAACTGCTAATCTACTGGGATTTTCACGCACAACCATCTCTAGGGTTTACAGAGAATGGTCCGAAAAAGAAAAAACATCCAGTGAGCGGCAGTTCTGTGGGCGGAAATGCCTTGTTGATGCCAGAGGTCAGAGGAGAATGGCCAGACTGGTTCGAGCTGATAGAAGGGCAACAGTGACTCAAATTACCACCCGTTACAACCAAGGTGGGCAGAAGAGCATCTCTGAACGCACAGTACGTCGAACTTTGAGGCAGATGGGCTACAGCAGCAGAAGACCACACCGGGTGCCACTCCTTTCAGCTAAGAACAGGAAAGTGAGGCTACAATTTGCACAAGCTCATCGAAATTGGACAATAGAAGATTGGAAAAACGTTGCCTGGTCTGATGAGTCTCGATTTCTGCTGCGACGTTCGGATGGTAGGGTCAGAATTTAGCGTCTACAACATGAAAGCATGGATCCATCCTGCCTTGTATCAACGGTTCAGGCTGGTGGTGGTGGTGTCATGGTGTGGGGAATATTTTCTTGGCACTCTTTGGGCCCCTTGGTACCAATTGACCATCGTTGCAACGCCACAGCCTACCTGAGTATTGTTGCTGACCATGTCCATCCCTTTATGACCACAATGTACCCAACTTCTGATGGCTACTTTCAGCAGGATAATGCGCCATGTCATAAAGCTGGAATCATCTCAGACTGGTTTCTTGAACATGACAATGAGTTCGCTGTACTCAAATGGCCTCCACAGTCACCAGATCTCAATCCAATAGAGCATCTTTGGGATGTGGTGGAACGGGAGATTCGCATCATGGATGTGCAGCCGACAAATCTGCGGCAACTGTGTGATGCCATCATGTCAATATGGACCAAACTCCCTGAGGAATGCTTCCAGCACCTTGTTGAATCTATGCCACGAAGAATTGAGGCAGTTCTGAAGGCAAAAGGGGGTCCAACCCGTTACTAGCATGGGGTACCTAATAAAGTGGCCGGTGAGTGTATATGGCTTTCATATATTTTCCCTACATCATACCCCTGTATGAAAATGGATTCACATCAGTGCTTTACAAAAGTAAAGCACTGATGTGAATAAGGAGGGCAAACTGCATTGCTCCAAATTGCTCCAATACAATTGCAGAACATTACAGTTAACTTTCCAAGAAGACAATTAGGCTTATTATGAATATCTATCTTGCTATTCACTGCTGTGTGTTTTTTTCTCTGTTGCTTTTCTAAACCAAAAATTTGACAATGTAGGCTACATAATTTACAATGGGAACATTGTATGGCCTAATTCATTTTTGTATGAATGATGCATTATGAGTGGACCTAAAGCTTATATTACTTATAGTGTATTGTCTTTCTGTTCCACAGGAACACATGGGCGTACTCACAAAGGGATTGTTGGTGGCTTTACATCAACAACCTGGACGGACAAGGAATGGTTGGCAAATTTGAAAATGCAAAGAGCAAGTTTTTAATGATGTGCGCAACATTCTCCTGTAGAGGTTTGTGTGGCAATTTGTATTTGGAGGTTGGCCACTAACCTAGAGTATAGGTCTATCTCGCTTCTCTTTGGTATTGGCTGTGATGGCTATCAGTGTTGTAATAAAGCTTCATTACCTTAAGCATCCTTCAGCCGCAGAGTTCCAGATGATTGTACAGGGTTTTTGAGATTGATGGAGATTCCCACAAGTAGCAGGCGCAATAGATGAACCTATATAAAGATTTGAGCTCCATCTGACAATTCAGCCTGTTACTACAATAGAAAGGGGAAACTATTCCATTATCTTGGGTGTGGTAGACTATAGAATGACATTTTGGGATATAAATGTATGGCGACCAGACAAGGTACACAATGCACATGTTTTCTCCCTCTCTTCACCGTATGAACATGGCAGCAGAGGTACTCTTTTACCAGTGGACTGGAACATTTGAGGGGGTTAATGTGCGTCTTTTGAAGCTGACACCGAATAGGTCATATTTAGAACATTATTTCACATATATTTATTTGAATAGAGAGCTATTATTTTGTTACAGGTTGTTACAGATTTTAGAAGTTATTTTTGTAGCATTGAGGCATAATAAAGCATGACCATTAACCTCCGAGAAGCCTGTCTGAATTTGTGTACACCCTACATTACTCGTATTTGTGCATTGTTTTGGAAATACAAAAATAAAAAGGTTTACAAAAGTTGTTTTTTTTTCTGTTTAAAAAAAAGTGCTTTTAATGATAAAGTATAATAACATGTGTTTTTCTTCAACTAACAAAAATATAAGTACTTCAGATCAAAATCTTAAGGTTGCATGTTTGTAAATTTAAACACACACACACACACACACACATTGAGAAATTACAACTACTGAACAAATCAATCAGCAACATTCCTAATTAAACTCAAACACAACGTCTGCATAGCATTACAAATAATGCATGTGCTGCATAAGCCTACAGGATGTAAAAGTCCTGCTGACTAGTAATGTCAGGTGAAATGGAGGACAGGCTGGGATGTTCATTTTGGAATGATGGAGGTAGTGACTGGAGCTGATGTGGATTCCAGGTGGCTGGACAGCAGGCTGCGGTGGCTGATTATACAGCTGTGGCATGGACCAAGCGCTGGGGGTCGGTGTTGGAGGGGCTGTTGTAAAAAAGGGTGGTGTTGTTGAGGAATGAGGTACACCAGGACGAAGAACACTTCCAAGGGTGCCCATGAGCTGCATGAATATCTGGTTATTGGCGTGTTGCTGTGCCTGCATCGCCTGGAATCTCCTGTTGTGCCTGCAATATTCTTTGAAATGCAGTGGCCTCGAGAAGTGTGACCATATTTTGATTTCCAAAAAGAAAGGGCACTCGGCCCGGCCTTGAAACACAAATTCAGACACTTCTCAGGTCACAGAACATGCTTTATTATGCCTCAATGGTATAAAAATAATAAATTACAATAATAAATGTAATAAAATAAGGGTCAGAATTGTAGCTGATAGACAGGTGTTCAAATACTTATTTGCAGCTGTATCATACAAATAAATAGTTAAATCATACATTGTGATTTCTAGATTTCTTTTTTTAGATTATGTCTCTCACAGTGGACATGCACCTACAATGACAATTTCAGACCCCTCCATGATTTCTAAGTGGGAGAACTTGCAAAATAGCAGGGTGTTCAAATACTTATTTTCCTCACTGTATATGATCCCTGTCTGATCTGCTCCCTGTATGTGCTCCCTGTCTGATCTGCTCACTTATGTGCGTGTTGCAGAACCGCCAGCAAGGCATCCTCTCGCCTTGCGCCTCTCCTATTTTTAGCCAAATATGACCGGAATGCTTCATCAATTCCACTTGATTTAGCTTTTCTTTTGCGTGAACTAGCTCCTGGTATGGACAGTTTTCCCCCACTACGGCACTCTTTGTTGTTTCTGCTGTCCATGCTCTGTCTCACGTCTGTGACACATCTGTCAGACGTGTGTACATCAACAGAATCAGCAAGATTGGCATTGAATTATTTGACTGCTCAAATCTCCCACTGTTTGAAAGACATTAAAGAAGGCATAATTATTACAAGTTGTTATGAATGTAGAAATTTCAATATATGATAATACTACTAACCCTATGTAATGCAGCCAGTAGGCCAATTTAATCAACTCATTGTGTGTGACAAGGTGTGACAGATCCACAACATCCACCATCCCTATGACGGGTTTTGTCCCTAGTATTTTGTCCATGTCGTCGAACCAGATTAATTTGTCCTTTTCCTTGCCCGAAATTACAGTTTTATTGAGTGCATCGCACACTTTAATGTACTACTGACGATGCTTCTTTGATTTTACTCGGCACTGGTCAACAGACCTCTAATAACCTTTATCTCTGAGCCGCTTGCTAAATATTCCATAAATGTCTGCGTTTTTGTGGGTTGTTGAAGTTGCGTTGCAATATATTCATCTGACCATATGTTTATCAGGCATTTAACCTCCTCGTGTCCATGTTTGTCCACGGTTCATTTGGCATGCCACTCACGGAATTCAGGAAGTGATCTTGACTCCCATGACTCCATACAACTAGACCATTGGACCTGTTTGTTTCAGGTTTGCTTTCTCACCAGCAAGACCACACCAGAGTTCACTAGATGGTGCAGACCAAGACCAACTATTTTTGGAGGTCTTGGACCGATCAATTTCATGACTAATCCTAACCCGAAATAAAGGCTGTCGGTGTGAAAACGCCCTTAAACAAACCTTTCATTTAAAGTTAAATTTGTAATAAATGTAATGTATGCTAAAGGCGAGTCAGCATCAACAACAGCGTGTCTTTTATCTTAGCCAAAAGTAAACTCATTTCAATTTAAATCATTTGTATTCAAATTCTGAGTAGTGCACAGGAGGGAAATGAAGAAGGAGAAGGCAGTAACTGGAGAGACCAGGTGGATCAGAGCAGGAGGAGACCATAAGAAATAAGTGAAAGAGAAGAGGGAAAGGAAGATTTGACTGAGGGAGGAAGAGGAGGTTGCAGATTCAGAGGGAGGGACAGAGGTAGAGAGTGATCAGTAGGAGACAGACGAAGATGACAGTTGTAAGGCCCATTTGTTAAAATAAAATATATAGTAGTACATCAACATAAAATGTTGATATAGTTGATTGTGAAACAATAAAAGATGATCTTGCCTTTGAACTACATGCAACAGTGTAGCCAATGGTTTACTTTTTCTCCATACACACTAATTGCCCGCTTCATGGCTGGTCATAATTTCACATTTTTCATATTAGAATGAATCTCTGGTTTTAAGTTAAGGCTTCCCTAGCTGTCTGCTTTATGCCACTGTTGTAGTCAAAAACTATTTGACTGGCATCCAGGCGGTACCGTACGTACCTGAAACCGGTGATTTTTTTATACACAGTTTATCAATAAACGCTGAGTGATTACTAGCTACATACCTAGTAGCCCACTATAAGGTTGAGGATGGTCTTACATAATATGTACACTGCTCTATTCCAGTAGATACATGAATGTCTTGGCAATGAAATACATTTTTTAAATTACTAGAGGCTATTTTTTAGGCAGGTGCCTGTGTCAGAGTCTTCTGGGTTAAAAATGGAATTACAGGTTGTTGTTGTTGCTGTCTCAGATTTTGATCAAACCTTGGATATAACAAGAATATGTCTAAAAACCAAGGCTTGTCAAATATTTCTGTTCAAAGGTTAGATAGCAGTCTACTTAGACAGTGATACATTTTGAAAATTAAAGTTAGGTTTTGCTTAAATATCTGATCCTTCTGCTATTACAAAACACCATTTTGGCTGTTTATAGCATTATGTCTTTTAATGTGACAAAAACACTAAACAATAATTAAGTATTGTATGTAATTTACAGTGGTGTGAGGTTCTGGAAAACACTTTAAAATGGACCTTGAAAGTGCTTGAATTTGACCTTGAAAAAGGTGTACGAAACCCTGAATTTTAAATCAAATTAAATCACTATATATCATCCAATCTCACCCTCAGCGATGCCCTCTGCCCCAGTCACGTGACTTTGTTTACATTCTCACACACGGAATATCACAAATGAAGGGAGGGAAAGCCCTTCTGCCTTCACGCAAGTTTTTAAAGTTATGGACATTATGACAAATGCCCTGTGAGTAGTAACAAAAAAATCCACTTGAACTTTGAGTAATATGCAGCTTCAGCGTGTAACATTTGCATCACGTCACGCAGCATTTCTTTAGTTATGATAACGTAAAATGTTATGTTATCAACCAAAGCTGATGACAGCCATGTAGCAGCAGGCTAATGTAGCTACGCTACATCCGTTACATTAGTGTGTGCTCTGTAGAGAAGACAGAGGCTCAGGGATGGAATGTCTGGGCTCATTAATCATTCTAGCTTATATACTGTTTACAATCAATATGTAACATGAGTTTTCAACCAACAAGGTCGCCTTATTTTGTTATGTGATGTGTTGTGATGATACATTAACGTCCCAATTGGTTAAAGTAATGAACTTTGTATTATAATATAATAATAATGTATAGCCTAATGTTAGTTTTGTGTGCTTAAGTACGCCTTTACAACAAAGACGACTGAAGAAGAGGGAGAAAGAGCTCAGAGAAGCATCTCAAAGATCTGCAACTTTAAAGAGCTGGATTCAAACTGGCTGCCAGCTGGGAGAGAAGCATCTGATAATGTCAAGCAATCATCCAACATTATTCATTTAATGTGAAGGTGGCCTATTTTATTTATATATATATAAATATATACAGCCACAGTCTAAAGGTCAACTTACAGCACTAGTGTCAGTGTTCAGTTGTTTTTTATAGATCATTTTTTGGGCATTTTCCACCTTTTTTTGACAGGACAGCTGAAGAGATGGGGGGGGGGGGGGGGGTTGAATGACATGCAGCAAAGGGCCGCAGGTCAGAGTCAAACCCAGGTCCACTGCATTGAGGAATAAACCTCTATATATGGACGCCCGCTCTACCAACTGAGTTATCTGGGCAACTGAGTTTTTTTAGTAGTGAAAAGTATAGTACTGTATAAGTTAATTTACTCAGAGGGGGGGATTAGGCCCCTCCAAATGTCTTTGCACGGCCCTGCATCCACATCAATATGCCAGTAATATCAAGAGCATAATCAATGGCAATATGACCGTGCATGGTCAGACTGAGTTAATATTTGATCAGCTTTCTGAACCACTCGTCCTTCCACAGAGAGCTCCAGTGATCTCAAGTCTAGTTGGGTCCATTGTGTCCATTCATTTGAAATTGACAACCCATCTCAAGCTCACGTAAGGCCAAATATTCATTAGAAGACGTATCTCTGTAGGACATGACATATGTCCTAAACAATGGAACATACTGTACGTCTAGAAATCAGCCCATTGCAAGAGGCAGTTTCCAGGGGAACTCAAAAATCATGTATAGTATGTTAAGGTTTTTAACTTTATTTATTCCTTATGTCAATGTGAATACTCTCAGCAGGTAGGCTCAGAGCTGCTGTGTACCAAATACCAAGCCCGTTTGATGAGGACACGTCTCCCTCCACACACAGCTTCAGCACTCGGGAACAGCGGGATGCTGACCTTCTCCCAGGACGGTGTCGATGAGAAACTGCCAACGTGTATGTTGACTTTTACAAAACACCAATTCTGATGAGTTCGGATGTTGTGTAAAACGTAATACAACGATTTGCAAATCCTCTTCAACTGATATTTGAATACACTAAAAGACAACATACCGTAATTCTTCAAATTAAGGCCGGTAGTCAATTAAAAGCCGGGTCTCTGATAGTGGCCGGGGATGTGGTCAACACGGACAAATAAAGGCCGGCCTCAAATAAAAGCCTTGGAAAAAAATAGTCTGGATAATTTCCTAAATGTCTTTCATATAATGTGCATTCAAGTTTACCATAATGTACATTTCTACTAATTTAATTTAACAGATTCAACATTATATTCATGTTTTTTTTTTACATGCTACTCATGTACAGTATTCATTTTCCTACCGATATTTTAGTCAGTGCGGCTATATGTATTACTACCATAGACTGTTAAAATTAATAATATACAGTCTATGGTTACTACACACTACACTTGGCTGAGTAACATACAGGTGCCACTAGATGGCAGTAGCTACATTCAAGGTAACATTTAGTGACAGCAGAGAATGACGGCTCTGGAACTAGTGACGGATTTTTCAACCAAAAAATTCAAAAAGTTTTAAAGTATGCGAAGGAAAACTCAGATGAAAAAACTGTGAAACATTTCGGCATTGACTCCAGGAGGATCCGATACTGGAAGAAACAGAAGGATAAGCCGATGAGATTAGCCGACAGGAGCAGAGCACGGCTAGCTAGCTGGAGGTGGGAGGAAAAGAGTTAGCCTGGAGATAGAAACGAAGCTAGCTAGCTGGAGGTGGGAGGAAAAGAGTTAGACTGGAGCCAAAAACAAAGCTAGCTAGCAACCATCTGTAACGTTACTCAGATACTGGTGTAACTACTGCATGCTCTTATCATAATCTACCAGCAATACTGTACCTGTATTTGAAATACATTCTTGGTACATTTACAGGGTTCAAACTGACACAATGGTGGTGTTTGATCATTTCTGACGCAAATTGCTTTGTTGCCCTTCTGGCTGTTGTTGTATATGGGGATATTTTTGCAAATGTTTTTTAGAAAATTCATTTTATCTGTCCACTGGAACACCACAGGTTTTCATTAAAAATGGATTGAAAACAATTATACTTATCAAGCAGAGGGAATTAGAAATAAAAGGTCTGCATCTACTAGAAGTCTGCTTAAAAAAAAAAAAACTTTAAAAAAAATACATTTAAAAGCTAGGTATTTTCTGCGGTTCAGGTAAATAAAGGCCCTAGCTTTTATCTGACAAATTTCGGTATTTAATGTTCAAAGTGATCATTTTTATTTTTCAAATATTCACTCATTTTTAATTTGATGTCTGCAACGTGTTCCAAAAAAGCTAGGACAGAGACATGTTTACCACTGTGTTACAGCACCTGTTCTTTTAACACTCACTAAGCGTTTTGGAACTAAGGACACTAATGGTTGGAGCTTTGTAGGTGGAATTCTTTCACATTGTTGCTTGATGTACAACTTCAGTTGCTCAACAGTTCGGGGTCCCCGTTGTCAAATTTTGCACTTCATAATGCGGCACACATTTTCAATGTGGGACAGGTCAGGACTGCAGGCAGGCCAGTCTAGTACCTACACCCTTTTATTATGAAGCCACACTGTTGTAACACTAGCAGAATGTGGCATGACATTGTCTTGCTGAAATAAAAAAATACGTTTGGATGGCAGCATGTGTTGTTCCAAAACCTGTGTGTACCATTCAGCATTAATGGTGCCTTCACAGATGTGAAAGTCACCCATGCCATGGGTGCTAACACACCCCCTTACCATCATAGATTTTGAACTTTGCGCTGATAACAATCTGAAGCTCCTTTTCCTCTTTTCACACTTTCCACTTTGCGTCAGTCCACCTCAGATGAGCTCAGGCCCAGAGAAGCTGGCGGCGTTCCTTGGTATTGTTGATATATGGTTTTTGCTTTGCATGGTAGTTTTAACTTGCACTTGTAAATGTAGCGACAAACTGTTAACGGAACATGGTTTTTTGAAGTTCACATAATGTCTGTTTTTAATGCAGTGCCGCCTGAGCGATCGAAGCTCACGGACATTCTATGTTGGTTTTTGGCATTGCCGCTTATGTGTAGAGATTTCTCCAGATTCTTTGAATCTTTTGCTGATATTATGGACTGCAGATGATGAAATCCCTAAATGCCTTGTAATTGTATGTTGAGAAACATTTTTCTTAAACTGTTGAACTATATGCTTCCACAGTTGTTCATAAAGTGGTGAACCTTACCCCATCCTTGCCTGTGAACGACTGGGCCTTTTGGGGCTGCTCTTTTTATACCTAATCATGACACTCACCTGTTTCCAACTAACCTGTTCACCTGTGGAATGTTACACATGTGTTTTTTGAGTATTCCTCAACTTTCCCAGTCTTCTGTTGCTCCTGTCCCAGCTTTTTTGGAACGTGTTGCAAGCTTCTAATTACAAATGACTAAATATATGCAAAAAACAACATTGAAAATTAAATATCAGGTCTTTGTAGTGTATTCAATTGAATATAGGTGGACAAGGATTGGCAAATCATGGTATTCTGTTTCCAACTTTACTGGAATTGGGGTTTGCACAATGATAGTCCATATCTGAAACTCACCTTTTATCTCTTCAGAAATATTTAAACATATTTCTTGGTTTACCTTGCACATAATCAAGTTCTCACGTTTGGGGCACTAAAAGCAAATTCAACACCACCTTAACACTTGAAACCTTAGCAATATATTTTTGGATCCGGTTTGCTTGTTGGTTGTGGTTAATGTTTCTCACTCTTCTCAGCACAGCTAAATGATGTTCTTCAGCCCTTTAGAAAGAGCAGATAGAGCTTTCAATTATAGAGGGGCTATAGATTTCTCCATTAGTTGTTTTTTTAAAACGTTTTTGACTCATAAGTATCTGGTCGGCTCAACAACATGGCAAAAATTACCAAAGACTACACTAGGCTGCGGCAAAGGTACCTTTCATTTATTGACAACATAACAAAAACAACTTTGTTGTTGTTCAAATAATGCTGTGTAGTGTGGCAGTCAGTGTTGTCAGCATGTATGCATGAATGAAAAAAATAATTGTCAGTGGAGTGTTATGTGGTGAAAGGAGAACAAAGAATAACACAGTGGAGCATAGGAGACAGTGTTTCTCTCTTCTCTCACCCAAAGTGGACCATGTGGGGTGTGCTCTTATGCTGGGTTTCTACAAGCAGCTAAAATAACGGCAGAACGGAGTCTTTCAATACATTCCCTATGAAAATAGTGGTGAAGGTGCCCGGATGTTCACCACTCTCCCCAGGTTTTGTAGAGGTATAGCCAATGAGAGGGAATACTGGTGAACGTGTATTCACACATGCTATATCTAAAATTACAAGCACATGAAAAGATGTGTGATTCTCCCATAGCCTACTTTATGATACGTCTCTGTATGCCGTCATGGATTAATGATTAACAGCTAGCTTGGCAGAAGGTTGCCCACGTGGTTTGTAGACCTGAATGAGTGAGTTTTATATAAGTATTAGTAGCATTGTAGTGACATTAGCACTTACACGTTATGTGTTGCTCGAACCAACTAGTTTCATTGCTACAACTAGTTGGTTCTGGCAATACATAACGTTATTTGAAATGTGTTTGACTGGAGTAGAAAACCAAAAAGTTTGTGGTTCGCAAGATTGACAGTCATACAGATACAGAAATGTATCAACACTAACAACAAATTCAGACGAAAAACCATTGGCATCATGTTTTGGTGACACAATTTTGCTTGGAGTCCGCAAAAAAGCCCCCTGTGGGAACCCAGCATTATACTGGAAACAGTTATACTGGAAACAGTTATACAGGCGTTTCTGATAAATGATGACCCAACCACACCTACTGTCATCTGGGGCGGCTGTGGCTCAGTGGTTGCCGGTCAATTGGAAGGTTGGCAGTTCAATCCCTGGCCCTGCAGTCCAATGTCAAAGTGTCCTTGGGCAAGACACTGAACCCTGAGTTGTTCCCGATGCTGCCATCAGAGTGTAAATGTGTGTGAGTGTTTATCTGATGAGCAGGTGGCACCTTGTATAGCAGCCTCAGCCACTGTGTGTGAATGGTGAATGGTTCTTGTACTATGTAAAAGCGCTTTGAGCAATTGTTAAGACTAGAAGAGCGCTATGTAAATACAATCCATTTACATTTACATCTACAACATGAAACACAAACAGACAGCCCTGCAGCGTCCCCAAGATGTGGGGACGTCAAATGATGTAATTTCAGCACAGCTTAATGAAGTCTTCAGGTCACTTAGCAACAGAAATGGTGGCAAATGGGAAAAAGTGGTAAAAATAATAATACAATCTTCCATGAGATTTCTGTGTGTGTGAACCTACTGTATATTCTATTTAAATGGATATAATCTGTGCAGGTGCAAAATATTCAGTGTCCCACTTCAAGTAGTCTCACATTGCTAGACCTGTCTCCACAGAGCTGTAAAATAAGGTCTGGCTCCCCCACACATTCTTTCTTTAAACCAATCGCAATCGTCTTGGGCGGTGCTAAGCTCCGGTTGCAAAGACAATAGGCAGCCGGGGGCAGTACCGAAAATCTGTAGAGTAGCTGTCAAAATGCTCTACATGCAATCTGCTGCTGATTTAAATTAACAACACACTGTAGATGATCCGTGATCTGAACAGATTTAGTCTTTTTGACTTCTAAACGTCACTATCAGCCACACAACATGTGTTCTGTACAGAATAAGCCTTTAAATCAGACAAATGGCAATTAAAAACAACAAAAAATGTGTATACAACGTCATCATGTCGAGTCGATTCTGAACCAATAAAAACAATTCTGTTTCCCAGCATGCCCTGGGTCTAAGAACTGCGGCCGCCTTGTTCTCGTGAG
Source organism: Etheostoma nigrum (assembly GCA_029931835.1). Taxonomy (NCBI): domain Eukaryota; kingdom Metazoa; phylum Chordata; class Actinopteri; order Perciformes; family Percidae; genus Etheostoma; species Etheostoma nigrum. The sequence continues at coordinate 24,314,896 of CM057246.1, forward strand.
GTTATTGTTGCCTACGCGTGCATGACGTCAGAGCAAGTCGGAGAACATAGTTAGACAGCGGCAACACGGTATTATCCTGGAAATGAATTGTTGTCAATCCGGACTACACTTCAGATAATGGTTGTTCAGCCATTGCATTGAGTTAAATAACAAAGCCGCTTTACAGGCATCCCAAAGTGGCAGAGTAAAAAAACTGTCTGCAACAACTGTCTTAATTAGCAAACCTTTGGTTTCAGGTTACAGTGTGACCTCACATTAGAGTCCAATTTCAGAAAATAGATTTCAAATCTTAAATGACTAAAAATCTTCAATTGAATATATTTTTGTTGGTGTCAGATACAGGCGTATCTTTTTAAAATATAGTAATATTTTCTCGACTTTTACCAAAAAAACAGTTGCCAAGGTTGCCAATGTGAGAGGTTGGCCCCTGCCACTAGCACCCCTAACCACACTGTGGTAATCTGTGGGCCACTCCATAGGCCCTGGCTTAAACTGAGCTCCATTACATACTTTATAAATATCAGAGACTGTCAGACTGAAACCTGTTCAACACAGAGAAGCTAAAAGCTTTTATGTGATACATATCATCTTCTTTTGGGCAGTTTACGTTTTGAGTACATTTGAGCATGTACTGTACTTAAGTGCAAATTTGAGGTAGTTGTACTTTACTTGAGTCTTTTCATGCGACTTACTACTTCTACACCACTATACAGTGGGGAAAATAAGTATTTTAACACCCTGCTATTTTGCAAGTTCTCCCACTTAGACAAAAAGCTGCAGTAAGGTTGGGGTCGGACAGTTTCCAGCCGATTCCAGCAGCCTTCAGGCTGGATAGGAAGTGGCAAAAACACTGCCGTGTGATTCCGATTTAATAAAATATAATCAGAGCCACATATCAGCAGGTACACAGTCTCCAGTTGTTTTAATTATGACAGAGTAGCTCTCAGAATGTTCTACATGCGATCTGTTGCTGATTTTAATTAACAGACTGGAGATGATCAGTGATCTGAACGGATTTAGTCTCTCTGACTTCTAAACGTCACTATCAGCCAGAATGTACAGAATATGACTTTAAATCAGACAAATAGTTAAACTCCCTCTGATTCGTTGTCGTCATGACAGCGCACGCACGTGCATACCAGGCACTGGGAAATAACTTTCAGAAACACGCTTTCCAATTTGAAAAATGGAGAAAGAGCCCGAGTCTGAGCAGTCTGAGGCCCCGCCACCATCAGTTAAGAAGACAAGATGTGGGTACAAGGAAGACTGGCAGGACTCTTTTGTTTAAACTGTGGTGTTGAGCAACTACAATTCCTGTTAGTCCTATAATTTTATATTATGTTTTTAAAGTGAATAAATTGTAATGAAAAACAAAATTAAATAGCTAAAGTAAAACGTAAGTGGAAGTGCATCTGTCAATTCATTGAATGTTCAAAATATTATGAATATTTATTTAGAAAAAAATACACATTGGTTGGCTTGTTCATGAGCTTATATCAGCAATTACACATGTTCAGGGGCATAGGACATAATTAATATATAATGTAAGGTGGTATGTGCTAGAAATGGGTAAACCAGTACCAGTGAGTCTGCCTGTAACACAATAAGTAACACTTGTCTATCAGCTACAATTCTGACCCTCAAAGACCTGTTAGTCTGCCTTCAAAATGTCTACCTTCACTCCATTTATTATCCTAAATTGCATGTACCTGTTTGAGGTCGTTAGCTGCATAAAGACACCTGTCCACCCCATACAATCAGTAAGAATCCAACTACTAACATGGCCAAGACCAAAGAGCTGTCCAAAGACAAAAATTGTACACCTCCACAAGGCTGGAAAGGACTACAGGGAAATTGCCAAGCAGCATGGTGAAAAAGGTCCACTGTTGGATCAATCATTAGAAAATGGAAGACGCTAAACATGACTGTTAATCTCCCTCGGACTGGGGCTCCATGCAAGATCTCACCTCGTGGGGTCTCATTGATCCCAAGAAAGGTGAGAAATCAGCCCAGAACTACACGGGAGGAGCTGGTCAATGACCTGAAAAGAGGTAATACACTAAGACGTCATGGTTTGAAATCATGCATGACACGGAAGTTTCCCCTGCTTAAACCAGCACATGTCAAGGCCCATCTTAAGTTTGTTAAGTTGACCATTTGGATAATCCAGAGGAGTCATTGGAGAAAGTCATGTGGTCAGATGAGACCAAAATAGAACTTTTTGGTCATAATTCCACTAACCGTGTTTGGAGGAAGAACAATGACGAGTACCATCCCAAGAACACCATCCTTACTGTGAAGCATGGGGGTGGTAGCATCATGCTTTGGGGATGTTTTTCTGCACATGGAACAAGGCGACTGCACTGTATTAAGGAGAGGATGACCGGGGCCATGCATTGCGAAATTTTGGGGAACCTCCTTCCATCAGTTAGAGCATTGAAGATTGGTCGAGGCTGGGTCTTCCAACACGACAATGACCCGAAGCACACAGACAGGATAACCAAGGGATGGCTCTGTAAGAAGCATATCAAGGTTCTGGCGTGGCCTAGCCAGTCTCCAGACCTAAACCCAATAGAGAATCTTTGGAGGGAGCTCAAACTCCGTGTTTCTCAGCGACAAATCAGAAACCTGACTGATCTAGAGAAGATCTGTGTGGAGGAGTGGGACAAAATCCCTTCTGCAGTGTGTGCAAACCTGGTGAAAAACTACAGGAAACGTTTGACCTCTGTAATTGCAAACAAAGGCTACTGTACCAAATATTAACATTGATTTTCTCAGGTGTTCAAATACTTATTTGCAGCTGTATCTTACAAATAAATAGTTAAAAAAATCATACATTGTGATTTCTGGATTTTTTTTTAGATTATGTCTCTCACAGTGGACATGCACCTACAATATCAATTTCAGACCCCTCCATGATTTCTAAGTGAGAGAACTTGCAAAATAGCAGTGTGTTCAAATACTTATTTTCCTCACTGTATATCAGAGAGAAATCTTGTACTGTTTATTCCACTACAATAATCTTAAAGCTTTAATTACTAGTAGTTTTGCACACAAAACACAAGTAGTTCATAAAATAATGTTATGACTTATGAACTATTCAAAAATAGATATAAGCCTACAATTACAGCTGAAATTATTAGCTGATTAAACACTCTTGATTGAGAGAACTGTTTTGATTGTTTCCAGTTTCTGAAATGTGAGAAGTTTTCAGTTTTGAGCACTTTTACTTTTAATAAGTACATTTCCCAGATGATACTCACATACTTTTACTTAAAGTGCAAATATTATGCTTTTCTGTATTTTCATATCCACAAAGTTAGGTTGGATTTTCAAATAATGAGGTAAATGTATTTTAGAGAAACCCCTGTGAGCTAAAACGTTAAATTTTTCCACAACATACAGGCTAATATCAAACTAACTAAAATGCAAAGGCACGTAAACAACTTTTTAGTGCAAATTACATAATGACACAAACCTTTCACACTTGGTGTTTGTCCTGTTTTCAACATTGAACTAATGGACTTAAGGTACTTACTTAAAGGAATGTAATTGAATTGCCTTGTTGCTGAAAGGTGCTGTTGAAATTAAGTTGCCTTGCCATACATCCTCAGCCTGTCAGTCATTCATCAGGGCATAGAAACCATTGTTGTGCCTGCTTGTCTCCGAGGGCATGTAATGTAACAGCACCACGACCGCTTTCGCCTCACCATTAATATCTGTGTGAAGTTTTGAAAAATTTTAACCACACTTGTAACCACTTCATCAGCAGTGCCATAACTCACTGGGTCTTCTACAAAACTGCAGAGCCAACGTAGTTTGCCAGCATCTTAGCGCATGTGTGTGTGTCTGTCAGAGCTCCGCTCTCTGTCAATATGCAGAGGACAGATAATCTTGAGCTTATGTGCTCAGACGCTTTTGTAACCAAAATTTGACGCCAAAAGATATTGCCCTATACATTTTTGTTTTTGACAACAATGTTGATAAGCTGCAAAGTGCTGCGGGAAACCCTGAACTACATAGATTTTATCACATGGGCATTTTAACTAACCTGATGCGTCAGATGGTTTCTTGTTCAGAACCATTTGAGAAGCCGTCTTTGGAAACTGTTTGGAAAAGAGCAGGCACTTTCATAAATGACTTGGCAGGTGAGGAACCATCTATCCATCAAACTCTTACCAAAGCCAGTTGGGAGAAGAGCAACAATGGCTTTTCCATTTAGAAAAGCCTTCAGTGCAGTTCTTTTTTTATCTTCTTTAACTGACAAAATACTCTCCAGTTCTGATATAACTGATGCCAATATTTCAGGATAGTGTTTGTAATACAAGACACTGAGGAATGTTTTTCTTATAGGTTAAGGTATAGGTCCAATTTAGAATTAGCAATATACTAAGCCTCAACTATACAATGAATAGAACAACCGCTTTCTAAGAAGCGTAGTTTCATCTCCAGGGCCTTCTCTTTGAAGTTTTCATCTAAAAGTCAAAGGGGTCTTTTTTGTAACATTGGCTTTTAAGTAAGCCATTATTAGAGCTTTTGGGGCTACATCTGTAACTTCTTTGTGCCGTTAAACTTTTTATGTTTCTGCATTTTTTAACCCATCACACACACAAAATAAGTGCAGAGCAGAGACTGCTGGCTTGCATGACGGACAACTCTTACTTTGTCTTAGCTGTACAACCTTTTGGTTTTTCCCTAAATACGTAAGCAATAATGTAGAGCCAGCCGGCCATTAGTGCGAATTAGAACCCAGACAGGGTGATAAGGGGTTCAATTTGCACTCCACATTATCCGGCTTATTACGCAGCTTATTATACGGCTACTCATGCAGGGGTAACACGCTGATAATGCCTGCGTCCCCGTCTGGGCAGTTAACTTTACCACTGATGAGCATGTCTCTCCGGCGGAAGCCATGGAGCTAACTAATGCTCTGTTTGCACTGTTGCCATTATCGCTGTTAGCGCTCCCCATTTCCCCCACCCTCTCTCCCTTTGTGATCCACTGATCAGCGGTATGAGCTCCGGATGAGCACAAAAAAATGTATTTAAAAACGGTCCACCAGAGTCTTCATCTTCATCCGCTTATCAGGTATTGGGTCGCGTGGGGACCAGCTCCCGCAGGGAACCCCAAACTTCCCCTTTCCCGAGCCGCATCAACTAGCTCCGACCGGGGGATTTCGGCCCCTCGTACCCTGGTCCGCCAGAGTCTATATCAGAACTCGTTCCGTGGCAACGGTCGGTTATACTTAGCAACGGTCTGTTGTACAGAAATAACCAAAAGCATAGAATGCCACGATTGACCAATCAGAATTGAGCATTCAACAAGGCCGTGTTATAATGCCAGTTAGCATATTGTGGTTGGTATGTCTCTCACTGCCAAAGTATGAAAAAAAAACTTTTATAATCACTTTACACTTTTGTAATGCTTTTGATACAGTGTATGACAATGTAAGAGTATTTCCCTTAAAGAAAATGTAGTAATATTTCACTTAAAATCACAGTACATGCTACAGAAGTCCAAATTTTTATTTTATTTTCTGAGCTCAATAGATAGCGCTCTCTGTTCAACAAAGGGTTAAATGCACACTGGATTGGCATTACTTGAGTGTTTTTCTTTAAACAAAGAATGCCATCTAGGCGGGTTACCAAATACAAGTAGTGATTCATACATATACATACTGTGGCACATTCCCACTCTCCCACTTTATCCCATTCTCTCCTTTACATACTCACTCACACAGTGTACACTCCATTAAGCAGCACGTGATCAAGGCTTTGCATTTAACACCCTCTCATCGCCTTGACACTCGTTCTCCATCACACGTAGACCCTGGCTACTTAATCATCATTTACCACTCACACACACACACACACCATACACTTTTCTCTCTTATCATGTGGAGTGGAGTACTGTGGGTTGGAGTTGGGATTATTAAAGCAGCCACTAATTACTGGGGCCTGAGAGACAACAGAGGAAACAATAATAAGAGAAAGTTTGAATGTGAACTCCACTGAGACTCTGCTGCTTTCTGCCCTGGAGTGGCAGCTGGTGAAGAGGGTGTCATTACACACACACACACACACACACACACACACGGCTGTGGCTGGCAGAGTAGTCGCCTGGCAATCTGTAGGTTGGGGTTTCGATCCCTGGCCCTGCAGTCATGTCAAAGTGTCCTTGGGCAAGACACTGAACCCCAAGTTGCTTGTAAATGTGTGTGAGTGTGTATCTGATAGGTGGCACCTTGAACGGCGTGTGAATGGTGATTGTTTCTGTAAAACTGTAAATGCGCTTTGAGTAGTCGTTACGACTAGAAAAGTGCTATACAAGAACACTCCATTCACATTTACACACACAAACATGTACAGAGGTATGGAATGAGACTAAACATGACACACAACCCACACGGACACAGCCATGAATGCATAAACACATATCTGCACACATTTGAAAACATTGTAAACACACAGACATACTTACATAATGGACAAAAAAAACACATACACAAACATGAACATATGTGTGGTGGCTTAACCACATACAGTGAGGAAAATAAGTATTTGAACACCCTGCTATTTTGCAAGTACTCCCACTTAGAAATCATGGAGGGGTCTGAAATTGTTATTGTTGTAGGTGCATGTCCACTGTGAAAGACATAATCTAAAAAAAAAAAAAATCCAGAAATCACAATGTATGATTTTTTAACTATTTATTTGTAATAAAAAAGAAAAAATAGAAAATCAATGTTAATATTTGGTATAGTAGCCTTTGTTTGCAATTACAGAGGTCAAACGTTTCCTGTAGTTTTTCACCAGGTTTGCACACACTGCAGAAAGGATTTTGGCCCACTCCTCCACACAGATCTTCTCTAGATCAGTCAGGTTTCTGGGCTGTCGCTGAGAAACACGGAGTTTGAGCTCCCTCCAAAGATTCTCTATTGGGTTTAGGTCTGGAGACTGGCTAGGCCACGCCAGAACCTGATATGCTTCTTACAGAGCCACTCCTTGGTTATCCTGGCTGTGTGCTTCGGTTCATTGTCATGTTGGAAGACCCAGCCTCGACCCATCTTCAATGCTCTAACTGAGGGAAGGAGTTTGTTCCCCAAAATCTTGCAATACATGGCCCCGGTCATCCTCTCCTTAATACAGTGCAGTCGCCCTGTCCCATGTGCAGAAAAACACCCCCAAAGCATGATACTTCACAGTAGGGATGTTGTTCTTGGGATGGTACTCATCATTCTTCTTCCTCAAAACACGGTTAATGGAATTATGACCAAAAAGTTCTATTTTGGTCTCATCTGACCACATTACTTTCTCCCTTCTTAGGATCATTGAGACCCCACGAGGTGAGATCTTGCATGGAGCCCCATTACGAGGGAGATTGAGTCATGTTTAGCTTCTTCCATTTTCTAATGATTGCTCCAACAGTGGACCTTTTTTCACCAAGCTGCTTGGCAATTTCCCTGTAGCCCTTTCCAGCCTTGTGGAGGTGCACAATTTTTTCTCTAGTGTCTTTGGACAGCTCTTTGGTCTTGGCCATGTTAGTAGTTGGATTCTTACTTATTATATGGGATGGACAGGTGTCTTCATGCAGCTAACAACCTCAAACAGGTGCATCTAATTTAGGATAATAAATGGAGTGGAGGTGGACATTTTGAAGGCAGACTAACAGGTCTTTGAGGGTCAGAATTCTAGCTGATAGACAGGTGTTCAAATACTTATTTGCAGCTGTATCATACAGATAAATAGTTTAAAAAAATCATACATTGTGATTTCTGGATTTATTTTTTTTTAGATTATGTCTGTCACAGTGGACATGCACCTACGATGACAATTTCAGACCCCTCCATGATTTCGAAGTGGGAGAACTTGCAAAATACTTATTTTACTTGTTCAAATACTTATTTTCCTCACTGTACATGCAGAAACATACACTACACATCAAATCCAAAAACTGGGCGGCTGGATAGCTGAGTTGGTAGAGCGGGCACCCATATATAGAGGTTTACTCTGCGACGCAGCGGGCCCGGGTTTGACTTTGACCTGTGGCCCTATGCTGCATGTCATTCCCCCCTTTCTCTTCATATGTCTTGTCAAAATAAAGGCCTAAAAATGCCCCAAAAAATCTTTAAAAAAAACATTAACTACACATACTGCATCTTACACACAGACACACACACTAAAGGATGGATACACGAAGCGTGCCCGACGGACTGGGCCAGTTTCGAACAGATATTTAGAAATGATGCTCGGGTGGCCGGGTTGGTTCAGTGGGTAGAGCAGGCACACATATTCGAGGTTTATACCTCAATGCAGAGGTCCAGGGTTTGAATCCGACTTGTGACGATTTTCTGTATGTCTTCACTCTCTCTCCCCTTTCTCACCTAGATGTCCTAGGAAATAAAGGCAGAAAAGCCCAAAAAATTATCTACAAAAAAAAATTCCGGGTTTGGGTCAGGCTCAGTCACATGAGCGTGATAAGGCATTTGTGGTAAAATGGTGCTGCTGCTCCTTTAAGAGAGCTCAGTTTGTGTGGGTCTGTGTATGTGGAAAGGGGGCAGAAGAGAAAAAGAGGAAGCAAATGTGTTGTAGGTGCAACCGGAGCAGAGTTGGTGGAATACATTTTGTACACAGTGTGTGCAGCGTCCAACATAAACTCCAGACTGAAAGCTAAGTTAATTTATTTTCTCTCCAGAAACGGGATTTTAACCCCAACGTTATTCAGTTAATAACGTCGGCCCCTGGTTTTTGTGGTCAGAAACAAAGCAAGCAGGAAAGGTTAACACATTGAACATTTTAAATTAAACAGCTTATAAACGTGTGCTTATTGCCCCATCTGTTGACATTTTGAATGCCTTCCTACAGCTGCTTAATAAAAGTGGGCTTTCCACACAAACAAATGTGTCATTGGTATGAGAAAAAAAGAGATTTTAACTGTCGGGCTCAGACATAAATATCTTAATGTCTGGCTTGGGTCCGGTTCAGTTACTACTCTGTTGGACGCGGGCCGGGCTCAGACAGAAAAATGTGGCCTGATCCGTACTCTCCAACACACACACACACACAAGCACATGAATGCATAAGCTAAACATCTACGTACTCTTGCACACATTAATGCCCCACACACACACACACACACACACACACACACACACACACACCCCTCTCATATGCACAAACATTGTTCTGCTCCATTATTTTTCCTGCATAGAGGTGGAATTTATTAAGAGAGCTTTATCGGACAGACACACGCACACACACACACACACACACACACACACACACACTGCACAGTGTCTGCTAATTATGAATAATAAAGCAGGTTTAAATAATTGCAATGGTGGTGCTTTGGTGCGTCCCAGCAGCTAAGTGGGTCAAACTTGACGGAGCGTTTCCCTTCCAATCCGTCCAGCATTGAAAGCCCCATAATAGCGAGGAGGTCTGGGAATTCAGTGGCATGACATCCCGCGGAAATTATCCAATATAGGCAGAGAGCATTTTTGGCAGGAAGCTAAAGGTCTTCGAGCTTGGGAATTCTCTGCGTGACATTTTCTATTGTGTGGGGGAAATAAAACAGATTCCATTACATTTGAGGGCACACATCATCTTGGGAGGACAGTCGGTCGCACTTTGGCTCCAATATGATTTGGGGAAACAGAAGAATGGGAGGTTTTCATCCAATGAATCCCTAATTGAAAACCCCAAAAATGGAACTGGGAATGCTGGGAGTTTTTAGAAATCCTAGCTCCGTAATACTGATTAACATAATACTCCTTGTACTCGAGAGAATCTGCAAGTACCGTGAGATGTGTAGTTTTAAATAGATGGATTTCAATGCCATAATTGCGTAATCATTTCAATCAACTTCCATAAAATGTATATTTGGAATCATCTATTATCCTGTTTCGCAAGTCAGTGACACTGGCACAAATTAACATGTGCCCATAATGTATTTTCACCTTCCAAAACATCCATATGAATAGAGTTAATTTAGAGTTGAATACTAAATTTCCTTCATCATATTCCCTGTGCTGAAGGAGGGAATTATTTATAGAATTAAGTTTAAGCCTTCAGTTCTTGGCAGTTGAATACCAGATAATGAGCCAATTCTCTGCAGCAAAATGGTATAATGTGTCACCATATGCACGGGGATTAACACATGCTGAAATTCCTATTCCTTCCTAAGACAATATCAATTATTCTTTTACTGGTTAAAAAACATACTGTACTGTTCCATATATAGCCAGCTCTTTGAATTTAATGCAGATTAATTGTCTCCATGCGTAGTCTTAAAAAAATGTATTACATGTTTTTGTTGTTGATTTGAATAGAAGAGCACTTAGAAAGAGCAGACCTTTGCCAAGGCATGCCCTATTCCGCAATATTAATGCGGTGTGAATTTTCCCAGTTGGGAACTTTTCCCGAATATTCCAACACTACATCAGTACAGCACATATGCCCTATTTCACAATTCTAAAGTAAAAAATAATTTGTATATCCGCCCCCTAATTCGGATTCAATACAAAATTAAATGGGTCCTTTCCGAGCCTAAGCTACACCCTTCCACCATTGTTCATGAAAATCAGCCAGTAGTTTTTTCTGTATTCCGGCTGACAGACAAACAAAAAAAATCAACAGACAGACAAGACGAGCTGAAAACATAACCTCCTTGGTGGAAGTAATGACAAATGAAAAATATAGGTTGAAAGACATTTTAGTTTTCCTTGAAATCTTAACATGATGCGAGCATTATAAGGCTGAAAATAATTAATATATAATTCATTTTGAATTCAGTTTAAAAAAAATCATCTGACAAAATGTGAGACACTCAAAGGTTGTCATTGTTAAAGATGAACTATATAAAAAAAATTACGATTATTTTATGCCTTTATTTTCACAGGAGAGATGAAGACATGAGCGAGAGGGGGAACGACATGTAGCAAAGGGCCGCAGGTCAGAGTTGAACCCGCGGCCGCTGCGTCAAGGATTAAACTTCTACACATGTGCACCTGCTCGACCAACTGAGCTAACCCGGCCGCACGAACAACTTTACAAATGCATGCGTATGACTCAGTCTACATGTCTGGAGGAGCGCAACTCTACGGCGTTATATGTGTGCCTCATTCCTGAGACAGTAATTGTATGTTTTGAGCACAAAGAACTATATTTTGCAAGCACATTACATTACATTTTGAAAAGAAATCAACACCTGCAAAAATAGTTTTGTTTGAGCAAAAACAAACTATTCCGTGCTCAATAAAATGTATTTACATGTTTGTATTATTAATGTGTAATAATAACCCCTCAAAGTGCAACACTTCACAAGTCACCTCTCTGGTCTCCAGTGAAACCATATCTCGGCAGTAGATAGCTAACGTTTCTGCTTTTTGAGAAAGAGGAAGCAGACGTGTTGTAGATGCGACCGGAGCAGAGTTTGTGGAAGAAGTTTTGTACACAGTGTGTGCAGCGTCCAAAATAAACCCCAGACTGAAAGCCAAGTTCATTCATTTTCTCACACATCATCTTGGGAAGACAGTTGCACTTTGGCTCCAATGGGATTTGGGGAAACAGAAGAATGGGAGGTTTTCTTCCAATGAATCCCAAATTTAAAACCCGATTGAAACGGGATTTTAACCCCAACGTTATTAATTTTATAATGTCAGCCTGGAGGTAACGAGCAAGCAGGAAAGGTTAACACATTGAACATTTTACATTAAACAGCTTATTAACGTGTGCTTGTTGCCCCGTGTGTGCTGATGCACTCATCTGTTGACATTTCTGAATGGCTTCCTACAGCTGCTTCATAAAAGCGTGTTTTCCACACAAACACTTAGCCTACATGTGTCATTTGCATGAGAAAAAAAGAGATTTTAACTGTGTCAGGCTTGGGTCAGGCTCAGACACAACATTTTTAATACCTGTCGGCCTAGGGCCGGGTTCGGGCTCGGCTTTGCTGGACGCGGGCCGGGCTCTGACAGAAAAATCTCTCCACAGTACTGCAAGGCCTGTTCAGATGACATGTCAGCTGCATAGCACCACACCAGCGGCTTTCTCCCCTTTCTTTCCTCCACAGCGGGTGGGCTCCCTGCCCACAGCTAAGGTTCTTGTTGTTGACCTGTATGAATGCCAAGTAGCATTCCCCTAACCCGGGAGATGGACTGCGGTCCCGCCACTGCGGCAGAGCCTGGACTCCATCCCGCTCCCCTTTTTTTGGCCGACCGAAGCCCACACCGCCATCTCCCCGAAACCAGGTCTGTGCTCTCTTCACTGACCAGTGTACCGCCTAGGTGGCCGCGATGCTGAACAATACTATTTTTACTAGCAAGACCGTCTTTGCCATGGCCGCTAAGCTGTGGCTGTTCCCCACTGAGGCTGGGGCAGCTATGGGCTGTAGGTAGTGGGGGGGGATGCACTGACACACCGCCTAGTGAGAAGCGCTTCGGCCACAACAACGGCCCTGGTTCAAGCTCCACCTACAGCGGCGCTGCCATGAGGCCCGGCGGGCAGCACCCACAGCAGTGACGGGGCACTGGGAACGCGTCTCACTCCAGCTAGAGTTGGAAACATAATGGCGTTTTTAAAGGCCACGCAGTTCCCTCTCAGTCAGTCCGCCTTGTCCGTCCTGAGCATCTTGCGGCAGCTGGACTTCATGTTTCACCTCACACACACACGCACACACACACACACACACACACACACACACACACACACATACACAGACAGGCTCCCCGCCACGCCCACGTGCAGTATACGGTCAGAGACAGCCACACTTTGTCAGAATTGACAGGCTCACTTTTTTATTTTTATTCTACTTCTTCTGTGTTTCCTTTTTTATTTTTTCTATGTAGGTATGATTATCTTTTTGTTTTTTTAAGGGAAAGACAGGAGACAAAAAATAGGTCATGTTGATGCTAGCTGTGATTGATAGCTGTGAGAATTACATTAATGGCATTTCATATTATTTATTTCTTTATTATTTTTTATTTTTTGGGTTGTGTGAACACACTAGCTGCCAATAGGGAGATTGGAAGGGTGGGTGAGGGTAATCTTGTTCCTGTTTGCTAAAAAGAAAAACTGAAGGAGAATGTACTCTTTGATGTAACGTATATTGTGCAATTCCTTTAATAAAAATAAATAAAAATAAGAATTGACAGGCTCACACACACACACTCAGAGTGCATGTTCATAGCCTACTCAGTCTTTCTCCACCTCCCAGCTGATCAGAATGGTGAGTGTTGAGTGAACGACTTGTGAGAATCAAACTTCCACCTTTTCACAGCGGCTGGGGGGGCGCGATGCTCACTGTTGAGTAAACAGCTGACACAGGCGTGCGCCTGCCACTCTCTCGGTCACGCTGCGCGGGAACGCTCAGCATTCTCTGCTGCTATGGCAATAAACAACACACGGCTATATGCCTCAACTTGCCAGCTTTTCCCCGGCTGTTACCGGTGTTGTAAAAGCTATCATTCAATTCAATTCAATTCAATTTTATTTATAGTATCAATTCATAACAAGAGTTATCTCAAGACACTTTACAAGGACCCAACAGTTCTAGTAGTTTCCTCCGGAGCAAGCAACAGTGCAACAGTGGCAAGGAAAAACTCCCCTTTGGGAAGAAACCTCGGACAGACCCAGGCTCTTGGTAGGCGGTGTCTGACAACCGGTTGGGGATAGAATGAAGAGTGGCAATAACAGTCCCAAAAAAAAAACAAAAAATAAGTAGTTTGTAGTAGTTCTTTGTAGTAGTTCATGGCATAGCAGGGCACTGTGCAGCATTACAAGGCACAGCAGGACATAGCTGGGCACCGCAGATCGTGGCAGGGAAGGGAACGTGTAGCGGGACCATGGCGACAGCTGCAACCATGATTTTGGAGCCTCCCTGATCCGAGGAAACATGCTGGGAGAAAAAGAACAAAAGGACTCCGGGGAATGACTCCCCAGAGCTAGGTTAGTAACAAGCATTTCTGGGACATAGATGCACACAAAATAGGAAGATAGAAAGATAGAGGAGAGAGGAGCTCAGTGTGTCGAAGGAAGTCCCCCAACAGTCTAAAACTATTACAGCATAACTAAGAGAGACAGGGTAAAGAGAGGAGCCTGGTCAGGCTAGAACTCTCCCCAACCGGATCGGGCTGTATGCCAAGTCTCCCTTTAGTTTTATTATATTCTTGATTATATGATAGATAGATCTGACAACTATGACGAGAAGCAGGTGGGCCGGGTTAGGCGGACACTGCAACTCCTCACTCCCTAACAATATTCAATTCTATGCCCTAACTATAAGCTTTATCAAAAAGGAAAGTCTTAAGCCTACTCTTAAATGTGGAGACGGTGTCTGCCTCCTGAACCCAAACTGGAACCTGGTTCCACAGGAGAGGAGCCTGATAGCTGAACGCTCTGGCTCCCGTTCTACTTTTAGAGACTCTAGGAACCACAAGTAATCCTGCATTCTGGGAGCGTAGTGCTCTTGTAGGGTTGTAAGGTACTATGAGCTCTTTAAGATAAGATGGTGCCTGACCATGAAGAGCTTTGTAGGTGAGAAGAAGGATTTTAAGTTCTATTCTGGATTTTACAGGAAGCCAATGCAGAGAAGCTAAAACAGGAGAGATGTGGTTTCTTTTCTTGGTTCCTGTCAGAACACGTGCTGCAGCATTCTGGATCAGCTGAAGAGTCTTTATGGACTTTTTCGAGCAGCCTGATAATAAAGAATTGCAGTAATCCAGCCTAGAAGTAACAAATGCATGGACTAGTTTTTCTGCATCATTTTTAGACAGGATATTCCTGATTTTTGCAATATTACGTAGGTGAAAAAAGGCGATCCCTGAAATTTGCTTTATGTGGGAATTAAAGGACATGTCCTGATCAAAGATAACTCCAAGATTCCTCACAGTGGTGCTGGAGGCCAGGGTGATGCCATCCAGAGTGACAATCTCTTTGGATAATGCGTCACGGAGGTGCTTGGGCCCCAGAACAATAACTTCAGTTTTATCTGAGTTTAACATTAGAAAATTACAGGTCATCCAGGTTTTAATATCCTGAAGGCACATTTGAAGTTTAGCTAACTGATTAGTTTCATCCGGCTTGATTGATAGATATAATTGAGTATCATCTGCATAACAATGAAAGTTTATGGAGTGCTTCCTGATAATATTGCCTAAAGGAAGCATATATAAAGTGAACAGGATTGGACCGAGCACAGATCCTTGTGGGACTCCATGACTAACTTTGGCGTGCACAGAGGATTCATCGTTAACATGAACAAACTGAGATCGATCTGATAAATAAGACTTAAACCAGCTTAGAGCAGTCCCTTTAATGCCAATTAAATGTTACAATCTCTGTAATAAAATATGATGGTCAATGGTATCAAATGCAGCACTAAGATCTAATAACACCAGTACAGAGATAAGTCCTTTGTCTGATGCAATTAGGAGGTCATCATGCTGTCTCGAGTTCAGATAACGGCTCTCTAATGAATGAAACCCTTCTCGACCTGTCTCAATTCAATTATGAGCATTATCCATTCCACATGCTGACAATCAGACACACGTTGGAATGTGTCACATCTGTAGATCTGAGAGGCTCACGGGGTCAACGCCTTTTCTCAGTGACCATGGCCCTGGGCTCTCCTGTATGATTTTCCCCCAAGTCCCTCTGATTCCTCGCCTCTTGGGACACATCCAGGAGAAGAGCTTATCCTGTCCCCTCTCCATTAGAGGCGAGGGAGTTTTTCCCTTCGCCTCATAACAATACGGCAGAGGCGTGTCACTGACTTGCCCGGTGTGCACGTTATTCTTGTACCTTTTACACATGGAAGACATCAGATGAACACAGCCGCTGTTCGTTCACTACAGAGAACGCTCACAGGGTGCGGCTCTTTGGAGCAGCGTCTGTCTCATTGACTGTGTGGAACTACCACCCAGGTCTATAGCGCGGAGGGGGTGGAACCCCCCTCAGGACATTCGGGCACTCCACGAGAGTGCTGGCATCTCAAAGGCATGATGGTGGCCGACGTTTGCGGAGCAGCTTCCTGGGAATCCCCGTGCCCTTCATCTGTTTTATCTGTACGGTGCACAGTTTTACCCGTACTTGACAGCAGATCTGTCAGGTTTGGTTTTGCTGCTGTCTCCATCCTCCTGCACTTGAGTGGCTTGGATGAATGCACTATTCATTATAAAACATTTCCACAATCCACATGACATGGGCCTCACAATCAGTGGTAGGCCTACTCTTGATGCTAACATTGTTCAGTGGGAATAGGAAGACAAATCAGTCTATGCTCTGCATGTGAACCTTGTGCCGCAGGTGGCATTGACTACATCAGCTTCGCCCTTAACCCAATAGCAACAGCTCTTAGAGGACAAACCCTATACGAAATAGAACGATAGTTACGTATTGTAACTGCAGATTCTATGAGTATAGGCACAGCCCTCTAAGATTCGGGCTGAAGCAAAATGCTGATGTTGGGAGCAGATCTCTGGTCATGCCACTGTAGTAAACAGTATCTGCGCACGTAATAGAGGCCCTTTCGGGGGAACAGGGCACGAAATAAATCTTTCACCCAATAGCAGTAGCTCTTAGAGGGCTGTGCCTTTACTCATAGAATCTGGAGTAACTATCTCTCTACCAGTATGCTGACCAATAGGTGTTGCGTCAAAAACTGTTCCCCCTAGATTAAATTCTCCGATTGGTTGGTTTTGTGATACACTTGTAACGCTATGAAAGTTTGAGCGGGTGAGTCAGAGTTGAGCAAGCACAGAGTGAAGAGGTTGAGAGAGAGGGAGAAATGACATGAAAATAGAGTTCTCTGTGCTCAAAACATACAATTACTCACTCAGGAAAGAGGCACTTATATAACGCCATACAACCATCAAGGTTGATGAATGGATTTTAAAAGATGTGGCCATAAAAGATGCATTCAATTCTATATTTCAATTTCAATTCTATATCTGTATCTGAGTTTACACACATTTTTTTGACAATTTTACAGTCAAACAGCAAACAACATCCAGGCAGCCTAAATGAGAATTAGGTGTAAAAGGGTTCAAGTCTTTCAGACATTGAGGAGCTCTTTTCTTTTGTGGATGGGAGGTGTCTATCCCAGTGGATCTATGCAGCTCTGGTTGGAGTGCACAATTGAATGAATGAATAAACTAATGACATAATGGCCAGGCAGAGCAGCTAGTGACAAGAAAAGGTGTCTGAAAAAGGCAGAGATATCAATGTTCTACCCATACTGATTAACCAAATATAATCTGACTGAAAACATTTCACACTAATAAGCTGACAAGGCACAGGTTAATGAATGACAGTGATTAGCCCCAGAGAGAGGCAGTAAACACCTGACCAGGACATCTCCTCCTCATTTTAACTACATCCTCTGAGGGTAAATGGGTGTTTTTAGATAAACTACTTTGGCTTTAATTGCAGTATCCTATTTATGACTTGCTTCAGTTTGAGAAGTTAGTTTAGTTCCATTACATTCAAGAAGGTTAACTGTGTTCAGAGGCTATAGGTGAGTCATAATTTCAGTCATGCTAAATTGAGATAAAATTTTAAATCGGCTGCTGACAGAAAATACAACATACACTGAACAACATTATAAACGCAACACTTTTATATTTGCCCTGATTTTTAATGAGCTGAACTCAAATATCTAAGACATATTCATACACTTTTTCACACACTTTACACAAAAGGCTTATTTCTCTTAAATATTGTTCACAAATCTGTGTAAATCTGTGTTAGTGAGCACTTCTCCTTTGCCGAGATAATCCATCCAGGTGTGGCATATCAAGCTGCTGATTAGACAACTTGGTTATTGCACAGGTGTGCCATAGGCTGGCCACAATAAAAGGCCACTCTAAAATGTGCAGTTTTATCACACAGCAGAATGCCACAGATGTCATAAGTTTTGAGGAAGCGTGCTGACTGCAGGAATATCCACCAGAGCTGTTGCCCATGAATTGAATGTTCATTTCTCTACCATAAGCCATCACCAAAGGCGTTTCAGAGAATTTGCTCGGTGTCCTCATCGGGGTCTTGACCTGACTGCAGTGTGTCGTCGTAACCAACGTGATGTGTCTGTGATGGTGTCTGGCACAAACATGTGCATTTTATTGATGGCATTTTGAATGCACAGAAATACAGTGAAGAGATCCTGAAGCCCACTGTTGTGTCATTCATCCACAACCATCACCTCATGTTGTAGCATGATAATGTTGCATGGATCTGTAAACAATTCCTGGAAGCTGAAAACATCCCAATTCTTGCATGGCCAGCATACTTACCAGACATGTCAGCTATTGAGCATGTTTGGGATGCTCTGGATCGGCGTATACGACAGCGTGTCCCAGGTCCTGCCAATAACCAGCAGCTTCGCACAGCCATTGAAGAAGAGTGGACCAACATTCCACAGGCCACAATAAACAACCCAATCAACTCTATGCGAAGGAGATGTGTTGCAAAGGAGATATTTGGCAAAAAAAAGGAAAACATAAATCTAACAAAGTGCATTTGAGCTCTGTTGAGAAAGGCCTATATAAAATGTGTTTTGTTAATGATGTTTAATAACAATTTGCACGTCATTTATTTGTAATATGCTATTGTATAAATCTTTTGCTTAATTGCCAGTTTCTCGCACTCATGCACAATACAGTGATAGAGAATTAAAGATAAAACTTGGAAATGATCATCAGTGTTGGGAGTAACAGATTACGAAAGTAGATTTCAGTAATGTATTCCTTCCTTCCCTCGCTCTGAATCTGTTTGTTGTCTGTATGTCTGTTTTTTCTGTTGTCTTGTTCGTCACTGTTTCCTGTTGCCAAGCAACCTGGGGAGGCATGGTCTCCATTCATTCATCCACGCTCTCACCTGTTCCTGTTCAGCGTAATCACCAGCACCCACCTGTGTTTCATCACCACCGGCTTTTATACCGTGACCTGACATCCAGTCCCTGTCAGATTGTTAGTTACTAACGTACGTGTTTGCGGTCTCTATTGGACTTTTTGCATTTTGTTTTTGCTTTGTAATGTGTGTTAACACATCTCTGCCTCTGCTCCTCCGTCATAGATTCCTCCACGCATCATCAGCATTCATACTCACCTTCGACTACCCACTTCCTCACAGTTCGGATTCCTCTTCGCTCCCCTTCTCACCGCATCCTCCCATTACATCTGGCTTGTCATCTGGCTCGCGGACTGTCACTAATAAACTCTCGTTGGAATTCACTATCATTTGTCTGCGTTTGGGTTTTTCTGCCAGTTGGGTCTGACACCTTTTTGCTGAAACGCATTACTAATTACATTTCGGTAATATTATACTTGTTACAATCTCAGTAACACAACATTTAGGGGTGTTTTTTTTTTAAGAATTCACCAACACCACAAAACTGCTGCTGTATTTGATGGTTGAGGTGACTGCAGAGAAATTTGCGAGATGGATATTAAATTTCAGGAGTTATGACGCTGCGTTGAAGCAAGGGGTCCTGTCTCTTTCCTCGTGTTCAGACCCAGAACCAGAGACGGCAAGGACAACATCTGTGTCCAACAGGTGACGGTCAGCGTAGACAGCAGTGTGTCCGAGCTGCTGACGGATAGAAACATGTTGGGAATGAATGTTTAGGCTTCTACACGTAATATCATTCCATTTTATCAGCCGTGGCGAGTAACTTTGCCTGTAGTGGAACGGCTTCCAATGACGACCAAAACACTTGTCTTTTACTGGGACCATTTACTGTTCAATATGTTGGAGTTTTACAAGAAGAAAGTGAGCAGACGACATGTTTTGCATCTAGCGTCTCAAGTTCATCTCAATAACTAGCAAGCGTACACAACAGAAAAGTTCCGTAAAAATAAAAGCACTTCCTGTGACGGTTCGCAGTAAAATTAAATTACTGTTAGACAAATAAAGCTGCGTACCTTTTCACATATCAGCTGTACTGTAAATAATGTAGACAGTAAGTTTTAATCACACTATAATTGACCATATCCTTTAGACTGCTTTAAACAAACATTTTATAACTATGCCGTACTTCAGTACAACTGTAAAGTACTTTTTGAGTATTTTCATTTTCCTACTTGCCTATTGTATGTTTTACATTTTTTATAGCTGTAGTTACTTTACATAGTAATATTAATCATACAAAATATTATGAATAAACTATGATGTATTAAAGTGGATAAAGAGGAGATTTTAATGGTCCGGTGGTTAAATTCAAATGCTAGCTGCCAAATGTCTGCTGTTATTTGGTGAAAGTAACTCAAAAGTAATGCAAAAGTAGTGTAATGCATTACACTTCAGATACAGTAATATTGTAATATAACTAATTACTCTCAAGTGACAGTACCTAGTAATCTATAATGTATTACATGTTGAAAGTAACTTGCCCAACACTGATTATCATTGACCAACGCAACATTGTATGTGTTCTGGCCAATAACAGATTATCTCATTGTGTTTGATCTCCATTCATACAAATGGTAATGGGGAATATGACTTGGATTTATACTTAATAATGCTGGGCAACAGATACATTGATAATATTGCTAGTCTTTGAATCAGGGATGCAGGATGGACAGATAAATGAGGTATATTATTACACATTATCAGAAGAGGAGAAAAGAATGAAGATAAAAGGACAGAGAAGACATTGTGAAGCTGTGAATGGAGACGTTGAATTGTGAAAGAGCTGAGAGTCACTGAAAGACACAAGGGAAGTGTCTTGGCTTTGATTAGAGCTGTGGTCTCTGCCTTTGACAGGCAATAAAGGTCAGGAAGCCACAGGGAAGCTTAACCGCTAATGTCAGCCTTTCACCTGGGAGACGTGTGTATGTGTGTGTGTGTGTGTGTGTGTGCAGATTGAAGTTCACCACATGTACAGTACATGTATGTGTACAATGGCTTAAATATGTGTGTGCGTGCATGTATTTGCATCTCCCATTTTCCTGAGTAGACAGAGCGGTCTGCAAGCAATTATAGGGATGAAGATAATAATAAGCTAACAGAGATGGCGTTTCATATTCATGTGTTCTGAGGGATGTCAAAGGCTGTCAACGGTGTCACTGAGTGTACTTGTGTGTGACAAAGAAGGTCCATGTCCTGGCTCTCTGTAGAGTGTAAGAATAGGTGTTATTGTCTCTGTAAATGTCCATGTGTCCATGCTCAAGTGCAGGGGAAGGGTACATATTTACTCTCTTCATAGGTTGCCAAATGATTTCAATGGTGCCACTTGGCAAGTAAGAGTACCATGTCTAATGTGCCCCACTAAGGTCCCTTTATTCACATTGTCACTGACATTTAGAAAGGTCCATAAAATAGATAGCATGTTTAGAGAGAGAGCTGTCTGAATGTACAGGGGATCTATATAGCATTTTCTGGTTGACAAAGGGAATGTGAGCCTAACAGCAGGAACACACCACACGAGTGTAGCGCAGCTATTTTTTATTTTGGGTGGCCGGACAGATTGGATAACATGGGCGGGAAAATAAAAATAGTTGCGCTGCAGTGATAGATTTGGCATCTCTTCTATTTCTTGCGCGATAAGTGAACGTACAGTATGTGTTGAGCAGGACAGGCAATCACATACAGGAAGACCACAGTGCAGCTGGATACTTAACCAAAATAAATACATTTCAAAGTAAAACAGCCAGGTTCATGGGGATTTTGGCTGTCTTGACTTCTCACAGCAAGACATGCGATCATGCACACGGAGAGAGAGACCGACAGACAGAGAAAGAGAGACACACGCACACACGCACACACACACACATACAGCCAAACACTAGGCTACAATTACCACAGTTTTTCCCACTTATCCTGTCTCTTTTTATAGGAGATGGAAGAGAGAGAGAGAGGGAGAGAGGGAGAGAGAGAGAGAGGGAGAGGGGGAGAGAGAGAGAGAGAGAGACATGTGGTGTGTTCCCGCTGTAAGGACAAGCTACAGGTGGAAGTGGTACAATGTGCTATAACCCTGTGTTGTATTCAACCATGGTAAAAATTGGCTTGTTCTGTTTTGCCTGATTTATTAACCATAAAGCATGTTACATCTTTTTAGCCAACTTGATTCCAACTTATCACAGCTACTTTTACACTTTTTATTTGGAAGTCATGGTCAATTCATATTAAATTCTGTTTATATTTTTTGCTAAAAGACCCAGAAATGATAAACTATTTTAGCTACTAGTTAAGCTCGGAGAAACGTATGTTGATGCATAAGTACAGCCTGTTTTGTGTATGAAACTGTCCATGTTATTTTTGGGCAATTTGGTTGAAAGAAACCTATATTTTGAATGTAGACACTTTAAAAAGGGGTCAAATTTGACTCGAGGACAACACAAGGGATAATAATGATGGAAAACTTGCGTTGTAGAAATAAATACTTGTGTTTGATCATCTACCTACCCAGGTACTGGCACTACAAACTTTTACCAGTAGTAAGCTAAGCATGACCTAGATTTAAATCTAACGTGGGGTCTTCCTGTCTTGACTGTACAGTTATGCCCCTGTTAAAACTCTGTGTTGCCGCTGATGCTGGTAATTAGTTTCTGCGTTGTGTTGGGATGATAGTGGACTTGCGGATGGCGGTTAGACTCAACAAGCACTTCAGCATCTGAGTGATACAAGCCCCCTCTCAGTAAAACTATTCAGCCTGTCTGGCTTGTTTATCCAGTGATGGGCTTCATAGTGGTAAAAGTTACCTTAGATACTGTAACTTAGTAACCTATTAAATATAATATATAAAATAACAGCATAAAAATGTGAAAATATCCAAAAATATGCACACTTTACAACCACCAATTACAGATAAAATTGATGGCAAAAATAATTACAGCTAAAATTGTGTGTTTAATATAACATGCAAGAGGCATGTTACTAACGTCAATTTCAATTACATTTGTATAGCAGCTTTACAAGTAAACCAAGTGGCTCAGTTGGTAGAGCATGCTCCCATATATAGAGGTTTACTCCTTGACGCAGCAGGCCCGGGTTAGACTCCAACCTGCGGCCCTTTGCTGCATGCCATCCCCCCCCGTTCATGTCTTCAACTGTCCTGTCGAATAAAGGCCTAAAAATAACTTAAACAAAAACAAAACAGCATACACTTAAAAACAAAGCATGAACTAAAATAAGAATACAATAAAATAATCAACAACAAAAAATCTACAAAAACATACAAGTGCAACCATACACATTCGCGCACACACACACACACATACACACACACACACACACACACACACACACACACACACACACACACACACACACACACACACACACACACACTATAATTAAACAAATGCCTGACAGAATAAAAAGGTTTTGA
The DNA here is from genome assembly GCA_029931835.1 of Etheostoma nigrum. Classification (NCBI taxonomy): domain Eukaryota; kingdom Metazoa; phylum Chordata; class Actinopteri; order Perciformes; family Percidae; genus Etheostoma; species Etheostoma nigrum. Next base: position 24,338,221 of record CM057246.1, read on the forward strand.
GTTTGCTTTTGAATGTGGACTCAGTCATCAGGCAGCTAGCCAGTGGAATCAACTTCTCTTTTCTCATTATAACCGCTCATTAATGTATTTGATTAACTTCAAGTTAATTCAACTTGAACCTTTTTCATTTAGGACTTAGGACTTGCATAGGTTTTATTTTCAGACCATTTCAGAACATAAACACCAGTTTTTTTGACTTTAAATGGGGTAGGCACTTTCATTTTGTTGCAGGGCAAAAATGTAATAGTAATATAACTTGATAAAAACCCTGAAGAGACTAATGCTCTCCCACCTCAGGCCTGTGGCCCTCTGAAAGAAGGGTCAGAGCCGGCTCTACTAGCTGTGGAGCCCCAGAGGCGTTAACGTCTGCAACAGGATGCTGCAGGTGTTCCACCCGTCTGTGGTGGCCGGCACCATCTTCTGTGGAGCGTGAGGGCGGGAGACGCTAACAAGCTCAACAAACTAATTAGAAAGGCTGGCTCAGTTATTGGAGGAGGGGTTGAGTTGGACTCACAATTAAATACTCTGCAACTGGTATAATGCTACATATATTTTTTGCACATAATTTATAATAATCAACATTTTGCACACCCAATGCACGTCCAATGAATCCATGTGAATTTTCCTCTGGGAAAAGTATCTATCTATACTATATATCTATTTATCTATCAATCTAATTTTTCAGTATTCTGTAATTCAAGTGGTTTGAGAGAAAATTAGACTTCTGCTTCTCCTTTTTGGCTTTGTTTTTTTTTCAGAAAATCTAACTCGTGATGGGAAATTTTGGCCAATCACAGGTCATTTCAAAGGGAGAGCGTTCCTATTGACTGTTCTGCAAAGGCAGACACACATGCACGTTCCTTTAGCAAAGGTTCTGTTTACTCTTGCCAAAGGCTCAGGGCTGCAGCTAATTCAAGACTGAACTTATAGATGAGGTAATGTCATCCATCTATATACAGTACATTGAGGAATGAAATTGTGTAAAAATGTTTTGTTCATTGCCTAGTAAGCAGACATTTGCTGTGAAAACAGCATGCCGAGTATGTTTTTCTCCTGTGCCGTCATGCTGTGTGGAATAACCAGACCCTCCTGTGCAGCGCCATGGAGGAAGGTCTGGCAAACACTAACTAGCAACTAACACTAGGTTCTTAACAGTGCATATGAGAGGTGTGTAGTGGCACAATTGGTTGCCTTGCAGTTGGTTAACAGCTGCAAGTCTGCATAGTGGAGCCTGCAGGGGGGGGGGGGGGGTGCCAGCAGTATCAAGGACTTTACTTATTAACCAGCTAGTCTCTAGACATTGTTTTGCACAATTATAAGCAATTAAAATGTGCATCAACGCAATTAGCAAGCGTTTAAAAGAGCAGTGCTGGGTGTAGTCTTGGGTGTGTCCATAATAACAGAGTCAATGAAACAAATCAAGTTTGTTTTATTTCTTGGTGTTTTTCGGAGACGAGGGTGGGACCCACTGTTGCAGAACTGATGAGAACTCTGGCAGTCGTGTTGTTGTATAATCCTGCCAGCATGCTGGACTGTAGATGGTCAGTGAGCTGAAAACAAAGCTGCATACCTCTGAGATCCCTACATGCCCTCAAACCTTAAAGGCTCTGTCTGTCTACCTACAGTATCTATCTATCTATCTATCTATCTATCTATCTATCTATCTATCTATCTATCTATGTTGTCTTGCTTGGAGAGCAGCTGCTGTGCACAAATTTATGCAGGCGGCATACTCTCCTTCACTGCTCCAAGATCTGGCATTGATCCAGGTAAGGATGTGTGTGTGTGTGAGTGAGTGAGTGAGACAGACAGAGAGAGAAAGAGAGAAAGAGAGTGATATACAAGCTCCCTAGTTTAAATTCCTATGTACAGTGAGCTTTACTCACTGCAACACAAAAACATTTATTTTAAACTTTGTGGCTGCACAGGGTTGCAATAAACCAATCCGTACATTAAAATGAATAAACTAACCAACCTTACACTAAATGACTTTTCAAGTGATTCCACTGTCACAGACTAATTTCCAATATCGGAATGAAATCCTGAGATTCTTGCCAGTGTGGGGGTGCTCCCATCTTGTCAATGGTTTGGTCATAAAACTCAGTCAGTCGTCTTCCCGTCTTGACGTTCCGACAAAATCAAACGTGTTTGTTATTATCATAAGTTTTAGGTGTTGGTAGTGAAGTTAAATCATGTGAACATTGTCAACAACCAATGGGTGCGCTCCCTCCAGCACCAAACAGGAAGCAGGAGTTTTACAGACAGATAAACCTGGACCTCAGGTACTGCTGCCATTCATCATATATGGCAAAACAGAAAAACATTTCGCTCGCCCTCAAGTTACTAATGCTAGCGGTAGTTAGCTAGCTTAGATACATTTTTTCAAAACGTAATCTTGACATGTAATAATCTATATCCACGATATTCCACTTCCGGCACTGCTCTGTTGCCACAGGAAATTCCGCCGGAAGCATTTCTTTTTTGCCAAAGTCAGTTTTCTTCCTCCCGTGGATTTCTGAGGACTATGGTTAACTGCTCCTCAGATCTCTGCAGGGTAAATCCAGACAGCTAGCTAGACTATCTGTCCAATCTGAGTTTTCTGTTCCACCAAAACAAGTTCCTTCCCGAGGATATTTAGCAACGGCACCGCGGCTCTGTCCGGTATTTTGCGCCACCCTTGGCAATTGTGATTGGTTTAAAGAAATGCCAATACATCAGAGCATGTTTTTCTCCTGTCCCGCAATGCTCTGTGAACTAGCCAGACCCTCCTCTGCAGTGCTGTGGAGGAAGGTTTAGCAGAGTTAGGCTGAATCTCATTTCTCTATCTTACCCCTTCCCCTTGGTTTTGCACATTCACGCGGGACCTGGTGGTGTCCCAATACCTATTTCGACCGAGGGGTAGGGCTAAGACCGAGGGCTGTACAGCCCTCAAAACCAAGTGAGGACGCAAGCTTACTTGTAAACAAGGGCTATTGTACAGCAAGCAACAAAAGATGCCGCATCGACCAGAGAGACCCATAAATGTAAGTATTTTCGGCTTAAATAATTGATTTAAGTTACGACAGTCTTGTTTTGTGGTATATGCAGTCCTGTACATATATACTTGCAACCATGTTCTTAACTGAAACTTTTTAAAAGTCGCTAGCTTGCGCTAACGTTAACGTTGATTTGAACAACAGTCCCGCATTTCTCTGCCTTGAATGGACTGTATACATCGCATAGACTGTATATATTAATCTTAACTGTCTATGATACATCGCTACGTGCTTTACATATACCGCCCTGTATCATACAGGGACGCCGGAGGAAACCCAGCAGCTGATCCATTTTCGGGCTGAAAAGGAGCAGAAGTTTCTTAAATAATGTGTTCATGTTGTACCCATTCATTATTGCATTGGTACTGTATTATTGTAATCATTTGAAATCAATTCCTGTTCATCCACTTGTATATTGTTGTTGGTTTTGATACGGGACACTGATGATATGTGGGGGATATGTTTTTGCCTGTTATGTTAATTTATTAATCAATAAAGACAGATTTTTGTTAACAAAATGTTTTTCTGAACATCAATGACATTTAAAACGGTGATAACTGAAATGCAAATGACACTGTTGTCAAAACCCACGCAATTGACAGAGAGACAGCCTCTTGGAAGTTTGTGATCAATACTGTAAGGTGATGTAAACAAGTGGTGTCCCATTTCATAGGGTTATGTTTTCACCCCTAGCCCTTACCCCTTGGTTTCAAGGGCGAAGGGGTAGGCCCTAGGGGTAAGGGGTAGGGGTAAGATGGAGAAATGGGATTCAGCCTCAGACTAAAGACTAGCTGATGAGCATTTAGCTTGCATTGCACGGCAGCTGGGTTCTCGTGATATCACATATCACACAAAAATCCATCTTGTCAAGCTTAAAATGAATGTGTTTGTGTGGCGCCATGGTAGCTCACCTAAGTGAGCATGCGCCCCATGTACCAAGGCTCAGTCCTGACTGCAAGGGCCCGGGTTTGATTAACCTTGGCCCTTTGCTGCACGTCGTCCCTCCTCACTCTCACCTTTTCCTATCAATTAAAGGAAAAAAAGCCCAGAAAAAAATCTTTAAAAAATAAATGCTTTTGTGTGTGAACTACCAGCTTACCGAACCACAAAGCGTCCCACCGGGGAGGAGCTACTGGCATCTAGAGGCGTGGTTGAGGTGTGTGCAGTCTATATCCTTCACGTTCCACTTCCGGGATTGCTCCGGTGCTGCAGGAAATTCTGCCTTATGCTTTTCCATTTCCGTCCACTTTCTTTGTGTTGAATTTTAAATTTGGTGGATTTATGAGGACTGATTTGCAACTGATTTGCAGGAGCTCTGTGCGGAGTTTAGCACCGCCCATGACGCTTCTGATTGGTTTAAAGAAATGCCATTAACTGGAGCACGTTTTCCTCCCATTCCCAAATGCTGTGTGGAGTAGCCAGACCCTCCTACTGCCCGCCTGGGAGGACGGCTTCTCAGATGGTTCTGTTAACAAACCATCTGGTATGTCAGGTTAGCATTTAGCATTTTTCTCAGGAGAGGGTAAAGACCAGAACAGAGCTACAAATTTTGATTGCCTTGTAGTTTGATGTGCATATAATGGTCCCCAGAAGAAACATTTTAGCTTGCTGAATTTAAATTGTATCACTATGGCACTTGCACTAGTGATTCCTTTCCCATATATTCCATTTTTTAGGACAGAATTAGGCAAAACTGCATTTGAGTATTATGCTTCATGTAAATGAAATAACCTGCAGTTTTTTTAAAGAAACAGAACAGCCTGATTCCATTTAATCACTTTAAATATCTTCTTTATGATGCCATGTATTCTGAATGTACACATGCTCTTTGAGTTGTTTAACATTTTGGGGGGCATGTGTGAGTTGCAGGTTGGGGGAGGGTGTTGGCCAGACTCTCTACCTCCTCACACATAAATTGCCTGGAGCTGTCCACAGTGCTGAAAGTGCTAAAACACTTCACTCAAGTGGTGACAGGCCGATATGTTGTAAAAATGACAGACAACATGACAGAAGCTGTTGGCTGATATGTTGGAAATATCCAGGAGCATACTGCTGTAGGCACAAAGACACCTGCTCTCACTCAGAGTAGTGTACATTCCAGGGGGTTTTGAACCACGCAGCAGACCTGATGTTGGGGGGGGGGGTTGTAAATTGAATCCCACTCTCGTGCAGATGCTGTGGAACAAGTTTGCGAAAGTGCGCACTGTGGTTCTCAATGAACACACGGCACAACCCACCTCTCGGTGTGGACGCCCTTTCCCATCAACCGTGGCCCAGAGTAGCCTACCATGTAAAGCACAATATAAATAAAATGTATTATTAAGGCTACTTTTACTTAAAAGTGAGCATAGGGAATTAATGTTCCTTGTACCCTAGGGACTAGGCTTAATGCCAGAACATGTTTTACAACCATATGTCTGATTCTAAATATCTTTCTACAATTAATGTTCATACAGAACAATCAGAAAGGAAATCAGAAACTAGAAAAAGAAGTGGCTTCAATACACACTGTAAGCATACTGTATAAGTAAAACAATGTATTATTCATGTTTTTTTATTCTTCTGACAAGTGACAGCACCAAAATAAAAAGATTAAGAAGCATTGTGGTTTTCCCGGTGTGAGGAATGTAAACTACACTATATACGTATATAGGCCACGTTATCGCTCCAGTGATGTGAGACTTATTGAGAAGGTTATGAAACCAAAGAAAGCTATAATACCTAATAAAAAACATTAGGCCTATATATGAAGGAGTAACACAAACTATCCTTTATTAGAGAAGGAGCAAGGAACCAAGCAACAAGAAAATGAACTCATGAATGTATTGGTTCCTGACCAGTCTGCCATTAATATCATCTGGGAATATAGCCGCATTGTCCCACTTAATCTCCGGAGCGCGTCCTGTATAAACCTGAAGCTGCAGAGACCACGGACGCTGCGCTGCTCGTCTCTATTTTTACAGAGAGAGTGGACACTGAAGTGATGCACAGATCTGCCGGCCGGATAGTGTTGCTAAGAACTTGCAATGTATAGCATCAGACCGGCTGTCGCGGCCTCGAAAACAGCTGCAATAGTAGGGTATGAATCAAACTTGTGACAGCAATAGTGACAAGTAATGCATGTTAATAAAAATAAAGCAGAACACATGCAGAAGACAACGGAATAACTGTTAAACACGTTTATTTCGGATCAGAACGGCCTGGCTGTTGGCCTGCTCTGGAACAGGCTAGCCGCAAAGAATATGTCTCCATGGTCACTCACCTGGGTTTAATTCAGCCTGCTTTTGTGCAACCAAATCAAAGCTAAATTCATCCAGGATAACTAGAATATCCCGGCTTAATCCCTTATCCTGGTTTTGTCCAACAGGCCCGAGTTCTCTGGTCTCGCAGCTGTAATATACAGTAACAGCGGACGTAAGAGGCCTGTGCGAGGCACAAGGGCGTGAAAGAAATCTTCACGACTGGATATGCGCAAAGGGATAAATCCAATAGCAACAGCTCTTAAAGGGCTAAGCCTATTCTCATAGAATCTAGAGTTACAATACGTAACTATCATTGATTTTTTTCTAGCTACAGACTGTGGAAGTCTCTTAAAAAAAAGCTGTGAACTTTGATTAATTACTCTTCAGTCTTGTACATTCTTACTCGAAAATGCATTTCTAAAAAAAAAGACACAATGCTGTTACTGTTCATTAATATGCAGATTTTTATGAGTTGATATTGACATGTTTTTTAATGTCACCTAGCCTTGTACATTTAAAATGTCAACTCTTCAGACACAAAGTAAAGAGCAACAGTTTTAAAGTGACCTTTTCTTGAATTTATCCAGTCGAGAGTTACAGAGCCGTTGAACCCTGTGTAATCCTTCAGTTGGAGTTGAAACACCCAAAATTCAAGGTTTTCACAGACATCTGCCCTGTCCTTTAGATTATCGAATTGTTCACAGATTTATGAAAAGAGCTCATCCATATCTTTTTAGTATAACTGATGTTAGAGTCAGACATACAATAGTTCAGTTCTTATCTGCAGCTCAGGACACGGCCAGACAATCAAGACCTGACATTTACACTATTATCTGACTCCATTTGACATGATGCATTCATGTCAAATGGTAGAAAGATGGATTTTGCTGAGAAACAAAGCTCACATCAGGTTTTATAATGGTATAATGTTGTTTACATGATCAGTAGGTGAGCTGATGGTACCAGATTTCTCCAACCTAAGACTGTCTTTTGATATAGCTACCAAGGAAATACCAGTAGCAAAACAAAATTCTGGTATATTCAGACACACATCATGAGAAAAATAAAATGTTTTTGGAACATTAAAGCAAATAAACAGGTTCTTAGTAGGAACACAAAATACATATATGAACATGAAAATAAGCATCATATGGGACCTTCCAGGCTAAGTCAGAGGGTTCGGGTCTGGCCCAAGGCCCTTTGCTGCATGACATCCCCTCTCTCTCTCCCTCACCGTTCCTGTCTGTCTCTCAATATTGAATAAAAAGCAGAAATCCCCCCAAAAGGAGCTATTTAATTAAAAAAAAAATAGCTGTTTGACCTCTGCGACGCAGATGATTAATCCCACATGAAATGAACGCAGCACTTAGACAAACGACTAAGCTCAGCAGTAAATGCTCCCACACCACCCAGCATTTCTACCTCCCTACCACAGACACACACACACACACACACACACACACACACACACACATACACACACACACACACATAGTGTTATTAAACCTACACACGACATCCCTGCACTGAGACCAAACTTGCTGGCCAGTAAGTGAGCGTTGGCGTTCGTGCAGTAAATAAAGCTTTTTTATTCCACATTGGATTAGGTCATACAGTGAGCACCTTGTTTGTCATGAAACTGATAATCAAATTTTTTTTCCCCCCTTTGCACGCTTTGGCAATGGCACTGCAAGCAGCAAGCCCACTGCCAGTAAACTGGGTCAATGGCTTTTCACGTATTATGACTTTGACCGTCTCTTCATTAAGGAAAATAAATAAATAAAAATGGAGAAAGAAAGCAATAAAGAGTGGCCCCATTTCTGGAAGAGCTTTCAGTGATTGCCGGTGTGTAAGCATGGGGAGGGGGAGAGAGAGAGAATGAAAGAGAGCGAGAGAGACTGTGTGCATTGGTGTGTGTGCGATTAAAAAGCAGAGAGACAGGAGCCGAGAAGTTTGTGTTCGGTTGTGCAGCCTTATGTGCAGAGAGATGGATAGAGGAAAAGAAAGTGTGTGTGCATACATGCTCTCCCTCCCTCCTGTGTTTTCTGAATCTAGTCAGTCAGGGTTATATCAGGTGTTGTTGTAATTCTTTCTGCATCAATCCTCCCTCAGGCCACTGCTTCATTCCCACTTAACCTGCTCTAAACAGAGACACACAGTTAATTTATCCTTTTTGAACAGCACATCACACCTACAACACACTGAAGCAAAGGCTTAGTGTATGAACTCACATTTTGTTTCTTTTTATCTTCATTTGTAACCTCTTGGTTTGGTTTAAAAATGTCCATAGCAGAGAACACTGACTCACAGCTGTACGTCGACCCAAACATGGTCAAGGTTTGTAGTGGTGCTTTGGTTAGACCAGGGAAAACAGACAGTTGTTCTCCATGCTGTCAACTATCTCAGGTCTCTTTAAAGCTGTTGTTCTCTCTGGCAAATTGTCTACGCACATAAAACAAGCGATTTGATTGGCTTAATTGAGTGAAGCTACTGCCGTATTTAATCGATTAGCTGCGTTCTGCCGTCAGAAGAAACTACGCTCCGTGAAAATCATTATTTATTCTCACCAATTAATTATGAATAGATCACGGTTCAGGGTATAACAGTCATTCGGTCCGGACCACCATTTGGCAAAATGACAAAATAACTCTCTCTAGTGGACTAAGTAAAAGGGTTGGTGGAGTCAAGTCACTTAACATAGGCAACAACATGATTACAATTACCGCAGTGCACGGCAGGAAGTATCCAGGTTGGCCACTGCACATAGAATAGAATAGAATAAAATGCCTTTATTGTCACGTGCAGTACCTGTGCAATAAGATTTAAGCAACCCCTTTACAGTGTCAGCACAAAATATGAAAATATAAAATGTAAGTAGTGCAGAAAAAAAGAGAGTGGGGAATGTGGTGCACAGTCTTGAGAGCAACTATATACATATACATATATAAAATATAAAATATAAAATTCCATGTATGAAATTCAATGGACCATTACTAACAAAATGCAATTGTACAACCAAAATAACTATTATTCATGTCGGTAAATGTAATCAGATTATTGGAATACCACTAAATGTCAGCAGTTACTCCGTCTCTGCGCCTGGCAAACAAAATATAAAAATATAAAATGTAAGTAGTGCAGAAAAAAAGAGAGTGGGGAATGTGGTGCACAGTCTTGAGAGCAACTATATACATATACATATATAAAATAGAAAGATAAAGAGTTTGTATACACATTATGCAAAAATATAGTTTGGTGTATCAAGAGTTCTGAGTATTAAATATTGCACAGTAATGAGATTAAGTGATTGAGTATTAAATATTGCACTGTATATAAATGAAATGGTTAAGTATTAATAATACATAAATATTGCACTGTAATGAAATTACACAGAATTCCAGTGTCCTTTTAGGTATTATATATCAGTATTGCACAATAGGTGGGAAGAAGAAAGTCCTGGGGCCGGGGGGGCTGGGGTAGGCTGTGAAGTGAACTCAGTGCATGTGTGAGTTCAGAGTGTTTATGGCTTTTGGGAAGAAAACATCTGGAACTGCATGGAAAAACATGAACCTGTACAGTATGTACAAAAAACCTCAACTTAGATCAGGAAATGGCCACAAACTAGCTGTCAAAATAGCACCAACAGTAGAGTAACACACATTAACATTTACAGTGATAAAAAAAAATGCATTCAAGGTTACAGCCATAATAATTTATTCATCAAAGATAACAGTAAGGTAGCGAAGCAGAGTTATACCACATTACATACCCTCATCAATGCAAAAGCACCCATTGTGCATTTAATTACCACTGGTCAATAAAATAGCTGACGCCCAATGAAAAAAAATTCACAAATACAAAACAAAATTAGGAACTACATTCTTAACTCTGTTACACCTAAGCAGAAGGGCATGAAGTCTTTATTTAGCATATCTGCTAAATGCGCTGGTGTACCACAATCCTTGGCACCCACCTAAGAAGGTGAATGTGGCCTTTGACAAGCGTTATTGACAGGAAGTCAACGTGAGGCAAGTAACGATAGTAACGTTTTGGCCATGTAGCCTCAGTGTGTCACTGCTCATGTTGGTATAGATTATTTTTTGGGCTGTTTCTAATTCAATACTTTAAATAGTAATTTGTTTTAGTTTTTCAGTCCAAAACCAGGGGTGGAGCGCGGGTGTGGCTTCTGGGGCTCCAGCCCCGAATGTTTTCTGAAAAGCCCAGAATCTTTTTAGGTATTTTTAATAACTTTAAATTTTTCATTTTCCCGCAGTGTCGCTGATTGGACCGGCAAATCAATGGAGCCAAGGTTCTATTACTGGGGAAATATCGCCATTCATTCTGCAAACTAAAATTAGAAACAAAAAATAGGTTTCAAGATTAGAAATGCTGTTTACGCCAAATTGCTACCCTACTTATGTTGTGTAACTTGAAAAAACAAACATCAGACAATTTTTGCCCTTTTTTAGATGTCTGGAATGAAAATGTGTCATCCTTAGGTTTTGTTGTGTTCTCGTTTCAGAAGAACGACAACTATTGTAGAACAAAGACAAAAAATGGATAATTGGAATTCTGTTGGTGGGGCTCCTGATCATCGGAGTTGGATCGGAAAATTGGTAAGACAGCCGCCAGCAAATTTACCCACAAGCTGTCTGGGGAACTTAAAGAGTGCCTACATGGAGTGATTGAGAGGATGAAGGTTTTACATCTGAGGACTGACCAGTCCAGTGAACTGGCTCGCAACATCTCAGACCGGACTGTGGAAGCGCAGAGGGGGATTGATACAATCAGGGCCCAGTCGGTGGAGTTGCTTTGTGTAACCACCGGACTGGCAGAGAACTTCACTACATGAACTGGATGCACGAATGACGCTGAGGTCGGTAGCAATTGCGTGATGGACATTGATTCGAACAAATTCCACCAAGTCAACCTAAATTGGACTTAAATTGTTCAACTATTTCCCCACCCCCTCCCCACCACCCACCTTTCACCCGAGCGGGAAAACAACTTGCAGCTGGCCTATCTTGTCCTGTGCACTGGTTATCTCTTCAAGGACATGCCGATGAACTAAGCTTTTAACAACATAGACAGTCTGACGCTCATATTCACACACACACACACACACACACGCACAACTCATTATCTTACACTCCACCCCCCATCCCGCCCCGTATCCGTCTGACTGCCTCAATTTCTTGTGTTTCTCACACCCTCCCAAGCCAAAAAATTTCTTCATGTGTCCACCTCAAAAAATTCCTTCATGTGTCCACATGAACTGTGTGTTGTCTTGTGCATTATGTTGTGATGTTGTATTGTATATTATGTTGCTGTCTGCATTGTTTTTCAAGAAAGCGTGTGGTGGTGTTGTTCCATAGGTGCCGCCCGGAGGCTTGCTCCAACCTAAGTCAAATTCCTCGTATGTCTGTCATACCTGGCGAATAAAGCTGATTCTGATTCTGATATGATGTAGGCTAATTGGAGACATTACTTACTTAAGATCTGCATATGAATATTATCATGTGAGCATGTTAGCATGCTGACGTTAGCATTTACCTAGTGATGATCAAATGAAGCTTCATGAACATTTTCTTTATTTTATGAGCCCACTACTTTTTGAACAAAGAGCACAATCTAGTGGGTTCAGAAAATAAAGAAAATGCTTCATGAAGCTTTATTAGGCTTCATTTGGCTATCACTACATTTACCACAACACACTATTGTGCCAAATACAGCCTAAAACTATATACAACCTAACTATGTACGACCTAAGTAGGACGCAAGCTGTTCACTGTTTGGTAGAATGCAAGTGCGCTAACAGTTTGGATCCATAGTTCTTCTCTTGGAATGGGACAGATGGCACTTGGCTCCTTCTTTACAGCAGGGGAATGTCGCCTGATTATTCTTGCTCTCTTTCAGCAACACACTGCAAACAATTTTAGGCCCAAACAGTAGTTTTGTAACGTACCCGATTTAGGAACCTTATTAAAAGGATTGTCACATAATGTTGATGGCTGTAGACTCTTCAACTCGCCATTGTGCAGTCTAAACTTTCAGTCAAGATATTAAATTATGTTTATCTAACCTGCATCTACAGTATGTTGTAAACAGCTGAAACAAATTGTAACCAATGAGCTTTGAATTGCAGCGGATCTTATATTTTACGTGTATGTTATTTATAATTAAAAAGATACACACTAGTAACCCCATACGTTTGAGATCATTGTTTGGTTTTCCATGTATGAAATTCAATGGACCATTACTAACAAAATGCAATTGTACAACCAAAATAACTATTATTCATGTCGGTAAATGTAATCAGATTATTGGAATACCACTAAATGTCAGCAGTTACTCCGTCTCTGCGCCTGGCAAACAAAACAACATAATTAAGAAAGTCTGGAAGCAGGTTGGACAGCGAGGGTTGTGTGAGTATTTCAGGTATTCATTGTCTCATTATTCTCTCAAGCAACTTTTTGATAGCGTGACCTTTTCAGTGCATTAAAAAATAGGATAACGCCCTGGGCTAGACTTGAGAGATGTAGTGTGTGTGTGTTTTTTGTGTGTGTATTGGGTGGCGAGGTTTGGACAGGACTTGTTTTTGTACATTCATATCCCTTGGTCACTACTTTGGCTGAGTCATTGTCAGCCCAGGTTATTCTTATTTTGTTTAAACCTGCGTTGATGTTTTGTCCTTGTGCGTCACAGGGGAACTATTCATTATGTGTAGGGGTGATGGCTCGGAAAGTTTGCTCCAAAAAGGGAGCTGCAATGTTTTATCACTACTAAGCCATCCTGGTGAAAAGGGGACTTCTGTTAACTTTCTTTTCTCCTTTCTTTTCCTCCCATCTGCGTTTAATTAGTAATGCCACAGAAAGATTAATATAAAACATCTCTTGTTTTGGCAGATTTGAGATTTGCTCTGCAAGTCAGTCTTGCCAATAGCCAATTCATGCCCATTTCTAATTTTTACAAATTGAAGCACCAATCAGAACCGCTGAGGCGTTTACAGTCAACATGGCGGCCACCGAAGCGCAGCAACCCATTGATGCCGCTGTCGCTGCTATGTCACCCGGATCGTTGGTCTGATTGGCTGAAGGACTATTCAATTGCGCCTATAGACATTTCAGCGGGGTTCACCTCTTTGGAAATAGGCTATGAATGAGACTGAGAAGGGTCTGGGGAAGGTTCATCTGGTGTCAACCAGGCTAGTGCACCTCAGGTAATGAGTGAGGACATTTATAAGGAATGAAAGGGCGCACCTGATTGTTCATTCACTTTGTGTCTTTCTAAGTAGGACGCAAGCTGTTCACTGTTTGGTAGAATGCAAGTGCGCTAACAGTTTGGATCAATATTTCTTCTCTTGTAATGGGACAGTTGGCACTGCTGGTGTTTTACTGAGCACTTGGCTCCTTCTTTACAGCAGGGGAATGTCGCCTGATTATTCTTGCTCTTTTTCAGCAACACACTGCAAACCATTTTAAGCCCAGACAGTAGTTTTGTAACGTATCCCGATTTAGGAACTTTATTAAAGGATTGTCACATAATGTTGATGTATTTACAGATCATTTAGGATGGGGAGTATTTGTTTCCGAGCAGAATACAGGCTAGAAAATGAGCTGCGGAATCATTTGGCACAGTAATTGTTGAATCATTTGTATTGTGTTCATTTCTTTGCTGCAGGGCAGCAGAAAACAATGTCTTTATGGCAGTTTAAACTATAGCCAGAAACTTCTTTTTTTAGTTCTAATTTAGTGATGCCTTTAAAATGATATCCAATTGCAGTAAAAATGTTGTTAAAGAAAAATATGGAAACAATAAAAAACCTTGTGACCAACTTGCCATTTTAATAATACAGCCTGCAGCACTCTGCTCCACATTTACAACCAGGAAGTCTCACAGGTCCCTGAGCACTTACCTGCACATCTGGGGGTTAAATACTTTGCTCAAGGGCATATTGACAATCATGCTCGGGCACAATTCAAGGCAAATGGGCCAAGTGTGAGTTCCCTCTTATTAAGTCCAAATGAAGCTCTCTTTATTTTCTAAGCATACTAGATGGCACGCTCTGTTAAACAAAAGGTTGAAACACAATCAGTGTGTTTACATGCAGAGCAGTGACCGGGGTTTGGTCTTACCCCGTTTAAGTGAATAACTACCAGTTCTCCCCATATACATGAGCAGGAAAGAATGGGGAGAATAACGGAGAAACTCTACCTCCGATACAGCAGGTGGCGCTGTGCAAACGTACAACTGGTTACAATAAGGCTTTTTCTGGCCACTAAATTAGGTCATTTTAACAACTTAATGTTTCATTCACACACTCTTGAAACAGCGTAGGAAAGCACAGTGCCCTCACCAGATGACTGGCAACATTGTTTGGCTCATTGTCTGTGGTGTTTACCAATATTTACCAAGCTAATGTTAGCTAACTAACGTTAACGTCAGCCAGCAGCCTCAGCGGACAGCTCATTGCCTCCACTTCTTTGCCAAGACACAGCAGTGACAACCCCGGAGACGGACAATCTGTTCAGCCATCTCGGGGGTGGTTTCTCAATCTCAAGAATGCAAAGAACAGACTTGTGTTCTTGGGGAGAACATTCTTGCTGGTTGTTCTCGGAAGAATCAACTCGCAAGTTCACAAGCACAGTAAAGGCTGTTTACCTTTTGAGACAATGAGTTCTTCCGGTTATTGCACACAAAAACCCCAGCACAGAGACCGCCTGCAGTGCTCCTTAATAACAGCTAAAAGTTAAAAAAACAACAATATAACTACTGTAAAAACAAGGACTGGACAAGAAAACCTCACAAAGTTACAACAATTGCAAAAAGTTTTTTACGATTGCTAGACGACAGTGGGCACAACTGGAGTAACGCGCAAAACTCTAACTCCCATCTGCACAGCAGCACTTCATGTGGACCAAACTCTAGATTGTTTTTTATTGCTTGAATACAGTTTTCAAAACTATACACACTTCTCCCATGACTTTAACCATAACCTGCACAACACTGTGGATTTACAGCACTTTGTTGAGATGCTAACACACTGCTGTCACAACTGTTAACCACACATTCAAAACAATACGGATTTCAGCCTGGTGCATTTTAAACACTGCTGACTGCAATGGTTTCTCGTTTTAGACGTGTTAGTGAACTCATACTGTATACAGTATATAGGGAAAGCTCATAAAGCCTTTTTTGAAAATAAAGAAACACCAAATAGTTTTTCTCAATTGCTAAAACACCATACCCATAGGTTGAACAAAGATCTAAGTTGCCGTAACTCATTTAGCTAATTGCGTCATACTGTTGTCAATACCTTAAACCACTTCACATGGGAAAACACAGTTTGATCTCACTTAGACTTTTCAGCAAAACTCTAAACCCACTCTACTCTCTAATGCACATGTCATCCATACTGGTAAACACAAGTGGCAAAAATCAAACACAAATAGAGAACACATGTCATTGATTAAACACAACCACTCAAAATTGATTTCACTTGTTTCAAATGATGTGACACAACCAATATAAGCCAGTTCAGAGAGCAAGCAGGTTGCCTCAGGGAGGGAAAGATTGCTTGTGATGTCGATGAAGTGCTCTGGCCGGACCCAGCCCAACAACAAGAAGCTTTCCTCCTCCTTTGATTTTTGTCCCTTTTACAGTAGTATTGTATATTGTAGTACAGTGCATTGTATGCTGTATACTGTACAATGAACAAATTGTATGAACATTGTGCTTTCCATTTGTTAACAGTACTGACTGCTCAATAGATTTTAACTGGTTGCAGGTTCATATCAACAAAGAACAAGAATTACAGTATATATGTAGGTTTATATGTTTTGAACAATGTGTTTTCTATTCCTGGTGTATTCTTTACTGACTGCTTGATAGTGGGTATCATTTTGATCACAGCTAAAACTGTTTTGAGGCGAAAGTTTCATTTTGCAAGAGGATAAAATAGTGCTTAAAGATTAGGTTTTGTGTTTAATGTTTTCAGAAAATAGAGCAAGGTTCCAGGATTTTTTTTTTAGCAATTCAGAAAAAACTGTAGTTAACACATTCTGTAAATACAGTATATAGGGAAAGCTCATGAAGCCTTTTCTGAAAATAAAGAAACAGTTGTTTGACAGAAACAGTGAACAGGTAAAAGAGAAAAGACACCAATATGTCCAGGTAAGATGTCTCAGTTCAGTTGTGAAAATGTGAAAAACACTTCTTTTACTATAGTAATACTGTGTACTTATTGTTTTTCACAAACTAATGGAGGTGTATGCAATGGAAACACCACAGGTATTTGTATTTATAGATAATGTAGGTTCATGGCAGGAGAAAACATCCAATTTGTTTTGTTTTTTTAATTTCTAGACTACGTACGTACCTTTACTACAGAAAATAAAAATATTTACTGTTGGTAAGCAAACTGAAAATTTTCAATAATTCTGGTTTACCTCAAAACTTGTATAAAACAAATATCAGAAAACAAATAAAGCAACAACGTATGAGATTAATACTATATTTAATAGCCTATATGTCACAATTTAAACAAGTCTCCTGTAGAGAAACAGTATCTCTCTCCCCACCCACTGCCTGCTGCGCTGTGGCCGTGTGTGTGTGTGTGACTGCCGGCCAGTGAGGTTGTTAAGCCTGCAGGTGCTTGTGGAGTTAACCACAGGTTCCCGTTGATCTTAAGATGGACATGTGTTCCAACACATGTCCAACCCAACCCTTGTTAAATGCTGAAATGAATGTTAGGATACGGGTGCTGCCAAGTTCATACATGTTACCAACCAATGCATCCTTGGTAAAATGGGCGTGTCAAGAACATTTGACAGACAGCAGGCAGAATAGAACTAGAAGATTTATTGAACGAAAATACAGTGGGTACGGAAAGTATTCAGACCCCTTTAAATTTTTCACTCTTTGTTTCATTGCAGCCATTTTCCAAAAATCAAAAAAGTTCATTTTATTTCTCAGTAATGTACACTCAGCACCCCATCTTGGACAGAAAAAAACAGAAATGTAGAAATTTTTGCAAATTTATTAAAAAACAAAAACTGAAATATCACATGGTCATAAGTATTCAGACCCTTTGCCGTGACCCTCATATGTAACTCAGGTGCTGTCTATTTCTTCTGATCATCCTTGAGATGGTTCTACACCTTCATTGGAGTCCAGCTGTGTTTGATTATACTGATTGGACTTGATTAGGAAAGCCACACACCTGTCTATATAAGACCTTACAGCTCACAGTGCATGTCAGAGCAAATGACAATCATGAGGTCAAAGGAACTGCCTGAGGAGCTCAGAGACAGAATTGTGGCAAGGCACAGATCTGGTCAAGGTTACAAAAAAATTTCTGCTGCACTTAAGGTTCCTAAGAGCACAGTGGCCTCCATAATCCTCAAATGGAAGACGTTTGGGACGACCAGAACCCTTCCTAGAGCTGGCCGTCCGGCCAAACTGAGCTATCGGGGGAGAAGAGCCCAATGGTCACTGTGGCTAAGCTCCAGAGATGCAGTCGGGAGATGGGAGAAAGTTGTAGTAAGTCAACCATCACTGCAGCAATCCACCAGTCGGGGCTTTATGGCAGAGTGGCCCGAAGGAAGCCTCTCCTCAGTGCAAGACACATGAAAGCCCGCATGGAGTTTGCTAAAAAACACCTGAAGGACTCCAAGATGGTGATAAATAAAATCCTCTGGTCTGATGAGACCAAGATAGAACTTTTTGGCCTTAATTCTAAGCGGTATGTGTGGAGAAAACCAGGCACTGCTCATCACCTGTCCAATACAGTCCCAACAGTGAAGCATGGTGGTGGCAGCATCATGCTGTGGGGGTGTTTTTCAGCTGCAGGGACAGGACGACTGGTTGCAATCGAGGGAAAGATGAATGCGGCCAAGTACAG
The DNA here is from genome assembly GCA_029931835.1 of Etheostoma nigrum. Lineage (NCBI taxonomy): Eukaryota > Metazoa > Chordata > Actinopteri > Perciformes > Percidae > Etheostoma > Etheostoma nigrum. The sequence goes on from CM057246.1 coordinate 24,356,400, forward strand.
GGATATCCTGGACGAAAACCTTTTCCAGAGTGCTCTGGACCTCAGACTGGGCCGAAGGTTTACCTTCCAACAAGACAATGACCCTAAGCACACCGCTAAAATAACGAAGGAGTGGCTTCACAACAACTCCGTGGCTGTTCTTGAATGGCCCAGCCAGAGCCCTGACTTAAACCCAATTGAGCATCTCTGGAGAGACCTGAAAATGACTGTCCACCAACGTTTACCATCCAACCTGACAGAACTGGAGAGGATCTGCAAGGAGGAATGGCAGAGGATACCCAAATCCAGATGTGAAAAACTTGTTGCATCTTTCCCAAAACGACTCATGGCTGTATTAGATCAAAAGGGTGCTTCTACTAAATACTGAACAAAGGGTCTGAATACTTATGACCATGTGATATTTCAGTTTTTGTTTTTTAATAAATTTGCAAAAATTTCTACATTTCTGTTTTTTTCTGTCCAAGATGGGGTGCTGAGTGTACATTACTGAGAAATAAAATGAACTTTTTTGATTTTTGGAAAATGCCTGCAATGAAACAAAGAGTGAAAAATTTAAAGGGGTCTGAATACTTTCCGTACCCACTGTACATCCAGAGTACCGCAGGCAAAGAAATCCAAAACAAAGTGAGTCAAAACAGAGAACACAGGAAACAGGAATAGAGAGGAAAAACAGGTAGACTCAACAAACACACAATCCAGAACAGAAATAACGACCTGACCCTAGACAAAGAAAACACAGGCTAATGAAGAAATAAGAGACAGGTGGAACAAGGTCTCAAGAACAGGTGAAACAAATCAGGGTGGGGCAGACAATTACAAAGGTGGGAAAACGCAGGGCAGGAAGTAAAACAAGATAAGACTGAAAAACAGACTACCAAAATAAAACAAGAAACAGAACAAATACAATCAGAACATCTGCTGCATAGACCATAAAATTGCTTGTGAAGGATGAGTTAAACTAAAGTTAGTCACACAAGGGGATATGAGTGAAACAAAACAACGGCATTATTATACACAAAAACATTAAGACATTTCTGTGATATAAATCAATAATAAAATACTGACCAAAACTGATCAGAATATGGAAAGGAACGTTGTAGAAGTGTAGTAGAGTAGAAAGTATAGATATTTGCTGCAAAATGTAACGTAGTCAAAGTCAAAAGTATGCACTATTGATTCTACTTCAGTAAAGTACAGAAGTAAACTTTACTTTATGTGATTGGATGTATGAGCAGCTTGGATTCAAGCAGCAAGTCATCTTCCACACTTTATATCCCCAAATTATTGACCTAGAAAAAGTAATCATAGTCGAGAGGTGCCTCATGAAATGCATGCAGACACCTCATTTGTGAGAGCGGCCCGCCACGCAGCTCCACTCCGACACTCCCCACCTTCACGGTCAGCAGGGGGCTGGTTGTCCTCGTCCTCCACGGCCTCTTCCAGCTCATCCCCAACCTGACACATATGTTGTGCAAAATAACACATGCCGTCACCACCTGTGCACAAGGCAGAGCTAAAGAAGACAAGACTTTGTTGGTATATGAAAATACAGGACCACAGAAGATAGTGTGATGCGTAGGCTTCTCAAGTGACTTTACAACTGTTGTTTTGAGTAAGTATATTATGATTTTGATTACACAATTCACTACATAAATATTAGAATGATTCAATCACCTTAGGGAAACACTGGATGTACTTTCAAGTCATATTTGCAGTTAAAACCTTTCCATTTATTTCCATTAAATCTTAGTTGGGTTTCCAGACAAATCACTGCTTGTATATGTATGCCTTGTGTAGTGTTTAAACTATTTACAAATTACAAACCAAGCGACGCACCCTGTAGCCAGTGTAGTGGCCCAGGAAATGTGTCCCTAATTTTCCACACACATATAGATGGGTATTACCCTATTCCCCAGACCCAGGCGACCATACTGCCACAAGACAAACTGTCTATATGCCACGTGTCTAAATTGTCTCTGCTCAAGTCCTGGTTCCGGGTTGTCTTTAAGTGCAAAGAAATCATTCCATGCAGCACCAAGATGTGGTACTGCAAGTAGGCTATCTGACTAATGCAGTGTTCAGGGATTGGCAACAGCATACTCTTTCAATGTATGTGCCCATCTCCCTGCAATCTCTGCCAGTGTACCAGTGGAGAGCAGCTCGGTCAGGCTGCAAGGGTACCTCCAGCAATGACATAACATCAGACATAATTCCAGGTGTCCTGTTCAGAATTTTCTCCAGTAACTTGTCTTTCTGCCCAGGTTCGAGAGAATTAAGTTTTTCCTACAAAAGAAATCATAATTTGATTTAAAGCGTTTTCACACCAACAGCCAACAGTTTGCCCTGCTGGTGCGGTTTGTTTGGGCAGGTGAGAATGCAGCAATCAAACTCTGGTGCGCACCAAAAGCGGACCAAACAAGCGTACCGAGACCTGCTTGAAGAGGTGGTTTTGGTACGCTGACAATAGAACTTGGTTTGTTTGTGGTGAGAACGTGATCTGTACTCGACACACCAACTATGCATACTCCCCCAGTCTGAGCTGATGTCTCCTGTAGTTTCGGTTCTCCACCTCCGATGTAGAGCAGCATTCAGCCACTTCCCTAAACTCTGTCTGATTCAGAGACCAGAGTCTCCAACGGGGCTCTGTGTCTGTTGGGAGGTCGGAGATCTTCCGCATCAGCTGAGCAATCACGTAATGCAAAGCAGACTATGATGCAGGTAGATTATTTTCTCAAATATAGTGACTGTATTCTTCTAATATCCTTTTATAACTTTATTTTTCTCAAAATATCCCAACTCCTCCAAATCTCAGAAAGTACAGATGGGATGAGTTATATTTTGAATGCGCACAGTTTTGACCATGAGCAGAAATCTTGCTCAAACACATCTGCAATATTACAGTCCAGGGGTTAATTAATACATTAATTGCACATTTAAGGAGATTACTTCCTCAACAAAAGATGCAAAAGAGGAGGGAAGAATAGAATTATGCTAGGCTACATGTGTGCTGACTCAGATATAATTTGAAAAGTTGATCAAAAGGAGAATAAATAGATGAAAGCAATACAGAATGCCTGAGAGCCTTACTGCAATATATTTTTATTAAGGTTTTAGATTTAGATTGTAATCTATGTTTCCTTTACATAAAGATATTTCCAGCATAAATTGATTCAGAAAAACGTATAAATACGTGCATACAAATTCACCAGAATACAGGAAATGCAGTGTTTAAAAAAATTCTGTAGGTCATCAAACAAATCTGGAAACAAAACACAAATAGTGGGGCCATCTAAATAACATCTACCTTCTGGTGCTAAAATGAACAAACACTGATTATTAACAAATTGGGTAAGCCAATCGCTGTTTTGCATTGCATTCAGTTTATTTAAATGGGTCCCGGCTAAGCCCCAAATTTCTCTTTTGCAAAGATAGCACATCTATTTGGCATGCTGACCACAGGTAGGACACCAGAGAGAGTGGTCTAATAAGACTTTTGTGTAAAAGTAAAGTACATTTTTTTTAAACATTGGTTCGATGGTTCAAGGCATGATTTTAGTTGTAGTTTCCATGATTTCAAAGTTAGTGATTCTAATTCCTTAATTTTTTAATTGTGACTATTTTGTCCATGGGCATTATTAAAATAAAAATAAATTGTCCTGTAACATTATTTGCACACAGAACATGTTTTGTATCAGAAGTTAATGTGAAATGTAAAGTTACTTTTGTAGACTGGTTGGTCTAAATTGATATATTTAGCTTGTAGCAATAAAAAATGTGTTTGATTATTATTTTATAAGTTTAATTTCATCAATGCATTTCAATATATATTTATTAATGCAGAAACCAAGTGAAATAAAATAAAGTTTAAAAAATTGAGATAACCCGAATGTGGTTGTATTTATCAACCCAATTTTAGGACGTTTTAACCCCAAACCTTATTTTTTACCTATTTCTGGGTAGACATATATAACCCAACAGGGGGGAATCAAAGACATAACACAGCCCTTCTGGGTTAAAGCAACCCATGTTTGACCCAGCACTAGGTTACAAAAATAACCCAGGTTTGGTTGGTTTTAACCCAGCAGTTCTAAGAGTGTATGAGACACCAGTATATACACATTATCTCAGCCACAAGCTAAGTGCCTTCAAAGTTGAGATGGTTAGTTTCAGCCATTAAAACCAAGTGGTTAGGTTTATTAAACCAGTTGGGCAGGGCATAACATGCAGCAGCAGCAGAGTAATTATCAGGACTCTTTGGTCTGTCTCCTGGGAAGCCAGCCAACATGAAACAGAGATACTCAGATCTCCCTGATGCTGCATGTTTGCTGGCTTCCCAGAGGCACATAAGCCCCCATGCCACATCAAGGCAAAGTCCATGTGATGTTTTTTTTTGTCTTTTAAATATGTAGTATGGAGTGTGGGCACAGTGATGTGCTGTCAGTGTAACAGTGTGTCTGTGATCAAGCTCACAACTAGTACCCTGACACTTTGTACAAAGCATCAGGGTACTAGTTGGTTTTCCTAATTATCACTTTCTGTTCAAACGATTTAAAGCAGCCACATAGGCTACAGGCCTCTTTCCGGGTCAACTTCGGGTCTGTGGAAATAACCATTTCAGTTTCAAATTGCCTGGTAAGTACCTCACTGATGCCTTCTGGACGTTTTGCTTCTCCCTGGTCACTATCCACCACCACAATTGAAATTGCCCCTGTCAAAAAAGTATTTTGCACTCAGGACAGTGGGCAAGTCTTTCAGGATTGCCACCAGCTCAGCTCCATGTCTATGTACGACATGCTACGTACTTTGAAGGTGCATCAGTCCACATGTGTCAATAACCCCACCAACTGGATGCCTTGACATAGGGAGGTGCATATGTAAAACTACTAATGTTAAGAAACTAATGTAACACTGTTGAAATGACAGAAACAAGTTATACACATCACAAAGTTTAGAAGAGGCCAAAACACACGTTTCCTCATGAAAATAAAGAAAATGCATTGAATGAGAAGATGTGTCCAAACTTTTGCCCTGTACTGTACGTGTGTGTGGAGTCTGTGTACATAACAAAGTTCATTGTAACATCCTTCAGCACACCCCCTCTCATTGGCCCTCATTTATGAAACGTGCGTAGAAACCAGTGTAGATCTGAGCGCAGAAATGATTCTACGACGGGGCTCATGTGTGATTCACGAAAACACTCAAATCTCTCCAATTCCAGTGTACGAATGAATGGGTGTTGATCAATCAGATGGCTGAAATCAATCGTAATTTAAATATCACGGCCATATATATTCACGGGTTAGAGGCCTCACCCTTAGAATTTACGACATGGATAAGCGACATACGGCACAGAAGAGGATTATGTCTGAGGTAGAAATAGACGCTTACATCTCAGGTGGCGACCAACCTCTTGGTTGTGTTTGGAAGCTTAAAATCAGGCACTTAAGGATCAAGGAAATATGCGGTGTGGACTGAGGTTACTGCTGCAGTCAACAGATGTTCTGCAATAAATCAGACTCCTGCAGAGGTTTGAATAATTAAGTTATTTTTTAGAGTTAATTTTCTACGCTTAAATCATTATATTAACTTGTAGTATTCTGATAACTATTTGTGTTTCCGATACGGTCAAGAAAAAACGGTCCGACATCAAACTGGCCACAAAGACACGCATTGCGGCCATGATGCGCAGCCTAATTCAGAAGGGAGGAGGCCAGCTGATACCAACGCCAGCTTGGTATCAGCATTCGCTGCGGTGGAGACACTGATGTACCTGAGTCCGAGCAGGCAAATGGTGAGAGAAATAGCCACAGTACAAACTCTGATTTGTTGCCTGCCTAAAATACTTACATATATGAAGTTCATTAAATCTTTTAAATTGTTTTTTTAAAGGTCAGTCAGAGCCAAGCACCAGAGCTCAAGATTCCGCAGAGCAGTGTCCACACAAGCAGCGGAACAGGAGCACTTGTCTTCGCCCCGTCTTGGTCCACCACCACGTGCCTCGAGAGAGAGAGACAGACAGACATTTGCAAATGGACGGGTGAAATAAGTTGTTCACTTCTGGCCATTAACGACACATTGTAAGCGATAAACGAACCTGAAGTGCATTTCAAATAAATTAATTATTTTCTGTAAACATTCCACATTGTATTTTTTGAAGCAGCTTTCTTATCCAAAAATAGCGCTTACTATATTTCAATCAGGAGAGACTTTGTTGCAGATATGCAAGATTTATTTAAGTTACATATGCCAAATATGAATTGTACATAGTCTTTGGAGTTTAGACTCCATCGTAAAAACATAATATTTATTAAAGGCTTATGTGGGGGAACCACTTGAGCTCCAGCTCTGCAATGGTTTCCTCTATTGCTTTAAATGGGTCAACATCACAGGAAATGGCCATGGTCATAGTCAAAGCAGTGGGGGGAGGCCAAGGCACTTCTTCCTTTCAGGGATTGTACTACACTTGAAAAAGTCAGAGCCCCCTTCTATGTCCCAGGACATTGTTCTCCCTTCAGTGTGTGAAGAGGAATGTCCCTCTTGTTCTTTGCCATTTCAGACAGGAGGATCTTTACCAACCCTGTCCCTACCACCGATGATGCAGCTTCCAAACTCTCAGAAAAGCCTGAGAAACCCCTACTTGTTCATGGATTTACACTTGCAGACAGATGTCCACATGCTAGCCTTTAGGTTCAGCTTGTCATCATGCTCAGAAAGAGGTTGTCCATGAAGGAGCTCTTTAAGGGCTAGCTCACACTGATATGCCTCGGCTGGAAACTATCACAATGCTTGTGATTCTCCAAGCTTTCCCTTAAGGTGACATTGAGGTGATCATAATTGACAGCATGTAATCCAGGACTGTCCTTATCCCAAGGCTATTGACCCTATCCTGGAACGGGACAATCTTGGGACAGGTTTGCAGTAAACAAAAGAGCTTGCCCTAGACAAAAAATTCTTTTGCACTCAAGAGAGTGGGCAAGTCTTTTCAGGACTGCCACCAGCTCCATCCTACACGCCAAAGGCTAACTGTAAAATGATGGTAGAGTACTGTAAAGTAATACTGTAAAGGGCGTTACAGTAACTTACCTGCAGCCCTGTTGCCAACATATTGCTAAAGCAGTATGTGTACAGTAATAAGCTGGCAGTGCTGCCAGTAAGTTACTGTAAACAAGCTAGGAAAGGTCTTACAGTGCAGCATGGCTGTAGACTGTTCTACATCTTAAAATGGCTACATGAGTTAAGGATTGTTTTTCAATACTGTGGACCACTGACGTTTTGGAGAAAATAGGGTTGTATCCTACTGTAGAGTACTAACTGATTAATGACGGAGGGCAAGATACGTATAAACTCTGCAACAAAGGAGTTCTGTTAGGCTTGTAGATGTCTCCCACTTTGACACTTCAGTTTATAGTCACTCTCAAGAGAACTTTAGTCTACCTCTGTGTGTGTGTGTCTTGCAGACAAAATAGAAGCCTTTTTGATTTACACTTGAAGCATCTTTGTGCCAAAAGGTCTTAATGAAGACTTTGTTTGGTCCTCTAACACCGTTTCAATCAGGTGAGACTTTGTTGCAGATATGCAAAGATTTATTGTACATGTGCATGATAAGAAATGTACAGAGTCTTTGGGGATCCATTGTTAAAAATATTTGAAAGGGGTAGAAAAGCCAGACATATGTTCCCCCCGATGGAGCCTAGACACTGGTGATGGTGCAAAGGGAACCCGGAGACCAAACATAGGACCTGACTGTTGGAAAGGATGTCATGCTGTGATTTTGTTTCTTTTGTATTTATTTATTTTTTTCAAAATATCACAACTCCTCCAAATCCCTGTATATATTGGATATTCACAAGGTTTTGAACAGAAATCTAGCTCAAACACATCTGAAATACTACATTCCAGGGATTATTATTTCATTAAATGAATAATGTATCATTGAGGTGAATACTTTTCCATTTCCCATTTAAGGAGGTTACTTCCCCAACAAAGACGGAAGAGTAAATCAAGTCGATACACAGGATATACAGGATAATAGTTGAAAGCAATACGGAATGCTTGACAGCTTTACTGCAATATAGTCCATTACGATGTTATATTTGGATTGCAATCTATGTTACCATTTACATAAAGATATGTCCAGCATAGAAGAGTCAGAAAAAAAGTAGAATAGGTTCAATTCAATTCAATTTTATTTATATAGCGCATATCACAACGACAGTTATCTCATTGTGCTTTTTATAAAAAAGCAGGTCTAGACCGTACTCTGTGATGTAGGTGCATACAAATTCACCGGAATGCAAGAAATAAAGTGTTTAAGGCAAAAAAATTACTAGGGGTGGACCCCCAGACCCCTCGCATCCTAAGTCACCACATAAATCTGGAAACAATACCTTGGCCTTGGGTAGCCAAGCCAGTTGGGCCAAATAATGGTACCATCGAAATATAACCATCGAAATACAACCGGGGCTAAAATCAACGTTCACTGGTTATTAACAAGCCTGGCAAGCCCATCGCTGTTTTGCATTGCTTTCAGTTTATTAATGAGCCCGGGCTAAGCCCCGAATCAACTAGAGTCCTAGAAACTGCTCAGGCCATGCCAGGTATTATTTTCATCGCCGCAGTGGCCGGTAATAGTAATTCTGGCCAGCAAACTAAAGCAGCCTAAATAACGTAGAACGATAAAATGCAACTAAGCTGGAAAACGGCATGCTTACCGAAATTTACGGCTTTAGGGATCTAAGAAAAACAAACAAATATAGTGGCCGAGAATACTTGTAGAGATAGACCGCTTATCAGAGACTCTGTGTGCTACCTGCCAATGAAGTGAACATAAGGCACGACCAAAAGTATGCAGCAGCAGATGACGATGAAAATACAAATATTTAATCGGATGCAAAATATAACTCCCTCATGCATGCTGTTTGACATCTACATGACATACTGATAATTAATGTTATAGCTCTGAGAGAAACATTCTAGCATTGCGTCAAGAAAAAATGCCCAAGAATGGAAGTGATTAAAACTCTAGAACACGACACAACTATTGACAAAAGGCATAGAAGTTACTCCATTGCCAGTGACGTGCGGTGATGTCAGTAAGAGCCTAGGCACTGAGTTATGAAAGCCAGATTACCTAATTTATTGTTTAGGCAGGTTGTGCAGATCCCAAGACCCCGTAGTAGTCCAGCCGCTGACTGTTAGCATAGCCACATAGCCACATCTTTTCTTCCAAACCAGTCAGTTTGAAACGATCGGACGAGTTTTTGTCCCTTTTGCTGCAGTAGTCCATCTAAGGCTGGCGTAGACCTCCTTCTTGCTATTAGTTCTTTTTTTGAATTAAAATCGAGTTTAGAGGAGTTCCTCACCTCTGTGATATCGGCGGACACCGCTGCTGTCATTTTGACTTTGAATTTTGCGGGGATTGCATTTACAACGTAGCTGGTGTAATGACGTCAGCTACGCAAAGGGCCCGTAATATATCGATTTTAATTGTTCCATGTTTGATATGTAACGGAGATGATTACTGGCATAACACATTTACGTGCAAAGGCACAGCAGAGTTGTGATTTTTGCCGTACATGTTAAAGAATACAAGATCAAAGTGCGCATGCGCAACAATGGTTCATCGCTTGAATGGACAATAAAGGCACAGCTTATTCTACCATTTTTTCATTTGATTATGCGTAACTGCTACATTTGTCATCGTACCGTCTAAATAATTGGAATAACACACATATAAATCACAAGAATAAACAGTAAAAATACAAATACAAGCTTATTAAAAACATTTATTTAATAAACATTTTTATGCTTGAATTTTGGCAGGGTAGGCAGTGCCTAGCTTGCCTACCCTGACTGCACGTCACTGTCCATTGCCTATTAGCCAAAATAGATGATAAATGTACAAAACTAGGCACAGTTGAAAAGAGTCCAAAACTTATACCAGTCACTGCATAAAGATATAGCTAATGGTTGTACTTCATCATGTGTTCTATTAATACATTCATGGTATCACTCTGACATCTCTCTATTTAGTGCATGTATACTCAGGTACTGAGCATGTGTGTGTAATTCAGACATGTGTGTAATGTATGTAATAACAACAGAGGGAAAACATTGTAAATTCCCCTTGCGGGATAAATAAATTATACATTATTATTATCTTATGTGACATCTGAGGGATTCATGTATGCTGTAAAGCCTGTAAGGGGGATGCAACGTCGAATTCATGTTTTCCAAACTGCCGGGTCTATCGGCAATAATCTGCAAAAGCCAACATCAATGCAACTAGCAGTAGAGCTGTGTTGACAACCATGCGTCACTCAAAATGAGTCAGAAATTGGATTTGATTGGTTGTAAGTCTATCCAGTTGAGTCCAGAGGCAGATTCGGTTGAAACACGCCCCATAATCACAGCCGAATGGAGCAGTATCGTTGTGCGGTCATGTTCATCGGAAAAACATTTTTATCTGTTCCCAATGAAAACGTCATCATTCACGTCACTTCTTGTAGGAATCAGAGGTGGGAAACTCGGGCTAGATTTTGCTAACTGAGTTTCCCAGGTGGTGACGTCTTGTTGACCACTAACGTTTGATGTAGGCGACTTTGGTTCACTGAATATATTTCAATGACAATAAACTGTTTATTGTGGACAAACGCCTCTGCCAAGACACATATACAGCCATAAAATGTTTCAAATTATTCGTAAATAGGCCTATGTATAAAAAACAACACCTTATCTGTGACTTCTGCCGCTACCACCACAAAAACACGCAACATGAAGTTGAAGTGAGCCAGTTGCATGTTTGCCTGAAAAGACAGCTGAAAGCAAGGAGAGAAGACATTTAAAGCAGGATGTCATGCTGTGATTGGATCATGGATTTTGTGGTCAATTCTGGTTGGTTTAATGAAAAGTGAATAGTTTTAGGGAGAGATGGTGGTGATGGAAGTTTATTTAGAAGTCTTCCTGAAGGAATTTGCGCTGAGCTTCATTTCTCTATTGTTTATAAGGACTGGTTATCAGGCTCTAGAATTATATTATACATTTTTTTAGATTAGATAGAGGCACATATGTACACTACAGGATACATAGCTTGTGTGTTACTATTGAGGAATTACTGTATAAAGGTTCCTTTCTACCGTATTGTTTCATACTTTCTATATTGTTGATGCGCTTTATTTCTCTATTACACAGTTTTTCCTACAGAAACAAAATATTGTAGGCTGGTGATAAATTGAGTCAAAGCAAGTTTGTTGGACTATGAACTTGTTTTCCTGCCTCTGTCGCTCTAACACTAACACACACACACACACACACACACATACCGTACAGTGCTCTCAATTCCCTTTCTCACACACCCGGGAAAGTCCTCTTAGATACACACCTCAATATCTTCTATTTTTTCTGTTACTTGCCTTGTCTTAATGAATTCCGTTTGACACTTGTAAAACAAGTTTGCCAAAGCAATATAGCTCTTTGCAATAGTTATTATTTTCACCCATATAACAAGATAACTTGCGTGTATGGTCTGTGTGTGTCGTGGTTGTTGATCTTCCCTCAGGCTTTGCCATTTATCTGCCAGTATAATGTTTAGTTTTCTCCACTTGCAGCTAAGTTTTAGTATGAGTCAGCCTCTCATTCTTTCTGTTTTCTTTGCAGCACTAGCAGGCTGCAGAGTAGGAACTTTTTTTTTTAGATTCAGCCTGACTATTCTCCGTGGTTACCATGGCCACCAGCAGAATCAAGGAGGCCAAGAACATTGCTGGTGTGTTCTGCACAACTTTAACAGTGTTAGCCTCTTACCTCGACATTGTATTAAATCCACTGTTAAACGATCACTGAGTGGACTCACACAATAAACACGGGGGCGGCTGTGGCTCAGTGTTAGAGCGGTGGCCTGCCAATTGGAACGTTGCTGGTTCAGTCCCATGTAAAAGTGTCCTTGGGCAAGACACTGAACCCCGAGTTTCCCCTGATGATGTGCCATCGGAGTGTGAATGTGTCTGAGTGTTTATCTGATGAGCAGGTGGCAGGTGGCAGCCTCGGCCACAGTGTATGAATGTGTGTGAATGGTGAATGGTTCCTGTACTATGTAAAAGCGCTTTGAGTGGTTGTTAAAAGCGCTATATAAATACAGCCCATTTACACAAGCATGAAGAGTTGACTTTCCATCAAAAAATAAAGCTTTTAAAGTATATACGTTAGTAATATCATGGGAGAAAAAAAGGATTGCAGTCTATTCATCCCAACCCACTTGCCCAACAAGAACAATCCTTGCAAAATTCCCCAAATGCAAAATGCTGAATTACCTTCAACAGCAAATTTTCTAGACATCTCACTTGTAGTGTGTGTATGGCAATTGCAGTATGGTTAAGGTAGAGAAAGAGTGAGTGGTGATGGCAAATAAACAGTAATTAAAGGTGCCCTGCCGCTGTCCTTGTGAATAAAGACAAGTTATCTTTACATTCAGTGTTTCAATAAAAGCAGTATGTGACAAAGTGTAAACTGCCATGGGGTGTGCATGAGGCAGCAAGGGAAAGGACCCAAATGCAGACAAGCAGGCAGACTGGAACTTTTCAGTTAAAAGTAAAAGATGCTAGGCAAAGGGGACAAGTAAAAGTCAGGTGAACGGGATTGGTGAGAAAGTCTGAGGGCATCTGGTGGATGGATAGATAATGTAACTCTGGAGCATTCCTTAAAGGTCCCATGGCATGAAAATTTCACTTTCAGGTTTTTTAACATTATTATGCATTCCCCCAGTCTGCCTATGGTCCCCCAGTGGCTAGAAATGGCGATAGGTGTAAACCGAGCCCTGGGTATCCTACCATGCCTTTGAGAAAATGAAAGCTCACATGGGCCGAATGGAATGGCAAGGTTACCTACCCTTTCTTTGATTTGCCTGCCCCATTTGGCCCACCCATGAGAGAGAGATCATGGCTTTCTAAAGAGCAAAAGAGCAGTTGGTCAAGGCCACCCCCACAGCCTTCATCCTGCCCCCCCTCTCTCACTTCCTTGAAAGCTACAGACTCAGAAATGGCACATACTAAGGAAAGCTCATTGTGGGACTGGTTCTAGTGGCTTTAATTCTGCACCAAGGCTCAATTTTGTGAAAGAGAGTTCAGATTTGGTATTAGGGGACCACTAAGGTCTATATAAAAGAGACTTCAGATACAGTATTAGGGGACCACTAAGGTCTATATAAAAGAGACTTCAGATATGGTATTAGGGGACCACTAAGGTCTATATAAAAGAGACTTCAGGTACAGTATTAGGGGACCACTAAGGTCTATATTAAAAAAGACTTCAGATACAGTATTAGGGGACCACTAAGGTCTATATAAAAGCATCCAAAGAGCACCATGTCATGGGACCTTTAAAATGCATGGGCCTGGGGGGAAGGGAGAAGTGCTAGGGACAAGGACATAGGCACAGACTGTGGAAAATAAAAGTATCTGAGGCAGCTGTCGTGACAGAAGAGACTTAAAATTGCAGCAACTGAAAACATCAGATGTGTGATGTGTGGTTCTTGCGTCTTACAGTGTGTCTTATATATATACTGTATATGAAATGTTCAAAACATGTGTAAAAGACAAACATTCGCCTATCCAAAGCAAAAACAAAAATGACTGCTACATGTTTTCTCAAGTTAGATGTTGAGTTTTTGAAAGCTGAAATGTCCGTTTGTTTTGGTCGACACAGAAGGCACCGCATAATGTAGCTGCTGTTTCGCACTTTTATTAAAAGGTAACCATGCTTTCACTATGAGGCCGGGGGTGTTCCTCCTTGTCTGTGTTGCAGACGGTTGATTCTAACATTTGTTATGCTACGACTGTCAAGCTAACACGTCCCGCGACCGCCGCTGAGATCGAGTATGGTCGCGTGACAAGACTGCACAACGCCGTTTGATTGGTGAAACACAGTCACGTGGTAGAGCCTTTAGCGGAGGTCTCTCTCTCTCTCTCTCTGTCAAAATAAAATATTAAAATGAAACGTACTCGTGGGGGGGATAAAAACAATGACGCGTAGAATACCAAAGAGGTAAAAAAAAAAGTAACGAGCTCATTGTAGCCTAATGTTGCGGAGTAAGAGTACAGTTTCTTCTTCACTAATCTACTCAAGTAAAAGTAAAAGTATAGTGATTTAAAACTACTCCTAGAAGTATAATTTTTTCAAAAACTTACTCAAGTAAATGTAACGGAGTAAATGTAACTCGTTACTACCCACCTCTGTAGATCACTGGGTAACACTGGGTTTTTGAAAGAGTAACAAATGATTAATTACCCTTTTTCTGAAGGGTAGTTACCTTTATTCAAAAGGGTAGTTACCTTTTTGTAAAGTGTAAAGTGAGCTGTGGAACAAGTAATCTCAATCTCTGATTGTGGATGACTCATGGTCTGCTGTTAAAGATTTAAAAAGTAGTAAAAACAGCAAAATACTCTTTTTTTCCCAAAGACATGGTGTCTGACTTGGACCAAAGAATCCCGGATATTGTGGCAGAACACCCAACTGTGAAGAACATTATACTGCATGTAGGGTCACATGATGTTGTAAAGCAACAATCTGAATTGCAGAAGCTGGACTTTAGGGAACTGCTGAACACAGTCAGCTACCCTAAACGCAGATGGGTTTATCAGTGGCCCCATGCCGCCAGTCAGAAGAGGAGCTGAGAGATTCAGCCGACTGTTGGCACTAACAAATGGCTTTCAACTGAATGCACCGTCCATTCTCTGCAGTTCATTCATAATTTTAACATTTTCTGGGACCGCAGACATCTTTTTAAAACAGATGGACTTTTCCTTAACAAGCCAGGAGTAAAGCTGTTCACCTTTAACCTACTTTACTTTCTGCGCTATACATCTGCTCCCTCTGCCAAGGACACAAGACAAGACAAATCTAAACAAGAGGAAGACATAAAGTGCAGCAGTGATCCACCACAGCCCCCACCTGAGCAAAGATTTGACCATGGGAGACCACAGAGCAGAGACGGGAAATCTCAACCCCCCATTTCACCTGTCCAACACCCCTCAAACCCCCTTACCAACCCCAAAGCCTTTGAGGATCCATCGCTGTCTCCAATCCCCCTTTCCCCCATCCCCATGTTGGAGTGACCAGATGAATCAGCTGGTAGAAATTCACATCCCTTCCTTCCCCCATTGTTCGACCCCGGTCAAAAGTAAAACGCCAGGCACCTCTGCCAGGATGTCAGCTAACTCCTTCTCCCCAGACTGATAAGGATGCTTGTGTACATCCAACAAGCATTAACTGATATGTGCCGGGTCCAGGCTGCACACCTAGTGGCACTCATGACTCCAAGATTTTTCCTCAATTTATGTTGTGATGGGTAATAGAAAAAGACTGGCGAATAAGCACTAAACTACAAACTTAGCAAATGTAGCATCCATTCCTCAGAGCTACAGCCTGTCCCAAAAAATTAAAACACACTTATGCTAGCCTTTCTAAACGTCAGATGTTTGGCAGGAAAATCATTTTCAATCAATGATTTTATTATTAATCACAATCTAGATTTTATGTTTTTAACTGAAACCTGGTTAGGCCATAATAACAGTGCTGCTGTTCTCATTGAGTCAGCTCCCCCAAACTACCTAAATACTGTGCAACCTTCTTTGATGACTTCACTGAACTGTGGTCTATAATTTGTATTAACTGTTATTATGTAATCATTGCGGGTGATTTTAACATTCATTCAAAGAACTGTGTTGTGTTTTTGAGAACTATGGACTGACTCAGCATGTGACAGAACCCACGCACAATAAGGGGCACATTCTACACTTGATTATCTCCAAGGGTCTGAATTTTTCCAAGGTTGTGGTGACTGATATTGTTCTCTCTGATCATTCCTGTGTTTTCTTTAACGGTACTATCTCTGTCCACAAAAGTGTCCAAACAAAGTTAATCAGAAAACAGTATATCACTGAAAACACCAGTGAATCATTCATTCAGCTTTCCTCCTCCACACCTGCCCTCTCTGGGGTCTCAGTCACTGAGCTTGTAGATAATTTCAGCTGTAAAATTACAAATGTTATTGATGCCATTGCTCCCACTAAGGTCAAAGTTGTCTCTGGTAAGAAAAGATCTCCATGGAGACATGTCCCAGGAGTGAGAACAGAAAAAAGAGAGTGTAGAAATGCTGAACGAAGGTGGCAAAAAACTAATCTCCTTGCTAAGGAATGCAAGGAGGTCCTTCTTCTCTGACATTATCGTTAGAAACAATAATAATTCACGTGCTTTGTTTGCTGCTGTCGATAGGTTAACAAACCCCCCAGTACCAGTAGCATCTGAACTTTTATCTATGACTTTGCATCCTTCTTCAAAGACAAAATTCAGAAGATTACACAAACAGTAAGTTCCTCCATATCAAATCCAGGATATGTGATATGTCACAATGTTCAGGCAAAACTAGTTCCAATATGACACAATTTCATAGATTAACCATAAAAACCTGGAGGACATTATACAACATCTGAAAACCTCCTCCTGTTGCCTTGATATTCTACAAATGGGTGTTTTCCAAAAATGTTTTGAATTGTCTGACTTCTGATCTTCTACAGATTGTGAAAACGTCTCTTCTTTCAGTTATCTTCCCACAGGCCCTGAAAACTGCAGTAATCAAGCCACTCTTAAAAAAGAACAATCTAAACATGTCACTAATGAGCAACTATAGGCCGGTATCAAACCTTCCGTTTTTAAGTAAAAAATTATTTTTATGGAAACCAACAAATTAAGTTACCATAGTTATGGGGATGACACACTAATTTATATGACCTTATCGCCAGGAGAGTATAGTCACACAGCAATCACACTTGGGTGTGCGGCAAAAGCGTCCCAAACAAGTGTACCGATACCTGCCTGAAGAGGTGGTACGCTTTCAATTGAACTCTGGAGTGGTTAGAGTGTGGTGAGAACGTGATTCAAACGCACCAACTGTCAAGTCTGAGCTAAATGGCTCCTGTGGTCAGGTGTACTTTGCAATCTGCGATGTGGCAGAGCAGCACACTGAAGAAGGTGGCAATGTGTCTGTGGTCAAGCTGGCCATTGCTCATATTTCCCTGGTCAATCCAGCCGCCGCAAAAGTTGGGGACATACGCCGTCAGAGCAGGGCAAAGTATCGGTGAAATGAACAGACATAGTACAGTTGCTGTGGAAACAACGTCTGAAAAATTATTTAAATAACATAAAAAGCTGGTTTGACCATGGGGATGGAAGAAAAGTACACTAGTTCAGAACACTGGACATTCTTCCAGTACTTACTTTCTTGCTCCCACCCCAGACACATTTGACCAATACTTTACTTTTTGATTGGCTACATGGTGTATTGATACTCAACGTTGGCATTGGACGTTTAATCATAAGGAGTGTAATTGTCGGGAATGGATGTGACTTCCAGGGATAATGGGCTGTTTTGTCTTCAAATATTACTTTGAAATCATTTTTTTCTTTTATTCTATTCTTTTTCCTTTTCACTTTCTAAAACCTCTTTCAGCATGTGTAACTGCACTGGAAACTGGAGTATTCTCTTGCTCTATAGGAGGTCTACCAGGTCCTCGAAACGCTTCAATTTGCTCTACTCAATTTGCACAGGAGAAGCCCTGCGGAGAAACGTTATTTCTCCAGCCTGCATCTGCAATCTCATTCTTTCGGTTAGCAGCCAGAGCTCCAGACCACAGGTGAGGATTGGAATGAAGATTAATGATTCAACTGAGGGTTTGGCTTTGAGACTCAGCCCTTTACTTTCATGGCTCAATGCAGACCTGCTTTACCGTGTGGTCTCACTTCTGATCCCTGTCTTTATCCTCAAAGTACAGAATTTTACCTTGTACAAAGACATGAGGACAGCACAGCACTATTGAGGGCTAAATGTACAACCATCATGTGTCAGATCACTGCATTGTACAGTAAAGTAAGTGTTACTAGGTAAATAAATATTATGTGAAGACATGTTAAAGGAAACAGGTGGAGGAGAAGCTGTGGTGATGTAGTGAAGCCCACCTCAGGAAGTGTTAAATAATTCTGAAAGCTGAACATCACATGGTCATTGGATGGGTAGAAGTCGGCAGGTGAGCCCAAAGAGACCAGTCTCGGGATGATGGTAGTATCCCATCTTTATAAGGCAAAATCAAGTCCCCCACAAGCCCCTGTAGAAAAGGACAGTGGCATGAGAGAGAGAGGGAGAAGAAAGAAAATGAGACTGGGGAGGAAGCCTGGCCTCTATTATCGGCCAAGAATAAATTAAAGTAAAGAAATATCAAATATATACATGGGGTAATTTGGAAACAATTGTCACTATCATCATACTATCTTCGGATAACAAAATTTAAGGGATCCTTACATATTCTCTGATATATCAGATTATTTAAACTTAAAAATTTTAATTTATTATTTTGTTGCTCTTTGATACTTTCTTGAGTGAAGGTGCATCTTTGTTATGTATTTGAAGTTGTGCACAGAAACAAAATAGGGTCAAATAGGTTAAATATTACTGTCATTTAATTACTCATCCTGTGTGAAAGGAATTTAATGTGTACAAATGATTTTCGAACTCTGGCACATCCCACTAGTAATAATAATAATAACAATAATACATTTACATAATGTATTTGTATTGCACATTACATTTCATATATGAAAAAACAGACAGCATTGCACATCACTCCCCTTTCCCTCCATGGATATGATCTATGGACATTCAAATGAATGGAACACAAACAATGCAACACACACAATGCAACACAGACTTAAACAAGTTTCACCTGGATTGTCTAGTTTTAGTTAAGCATAAGCTCTTGTCATTAAATTGATTTTTAAAAAATGCTGTAATTTCATAAAATTTCTACCCAGAGGCTTTAACTTGCTGCTGGTTTTGATGAATTCCTTGATGACAGATCATTGTGATTCATATGAACGGCTTGACACATTTCAACTGAACAGGGTGCAACTCTACACATAAACAAAATTGGCCGGACTGCCTAGCCAGCAAATGTGTGCCTATCAGAGCTGTCAGCTTGTATTATCTCAGCACTTTTTGATGTCAAACCATTCGTTATTTGTTGCTCAAGGGTCACTGCGTTCTGATGATAAGGTCAATATCCTGAACCCGAGGAGAGGATTAAGACGGGAGCTGGTTTACAGTATGTCTCAGCAAGTGTGAGTGTGTGTTGGTTTTGTTTTTTCTAGCCATTCATTACTTTCCAAGACATAAGCACTACAAGTTGATCATACTGATAGGACGTCAAATATCCTGTACATGTAACACAGGAAGGTAGAGAGACCATATTTGACTGTAAAACTATATTAACTATGGTTTTATCTTCACAAAGAGGAACCCTAGCCCTATATGAAAAGGTGTAGAACTTAAAAGTATATAACAGTGTTAGAGATCTAGCATGGTTCAGACTCATTTGATACTGATATGTAAAATATTCTGCATCTAGTTA
>CM057246.1:24376347-24469137 GCA_029931835.1 Etheostoma nigrum
TCACGGACCACAAAATGCAAGACGTCACTCTACAGCTAACGCTGTTAGCTAACTAGCTAAAAACGGGCTAAGAGTAAAAGTAATAGCCTGATTAAAAGTATAACTGTTACATCCTGGAAATCACACACACGTTAACAATCTAGTCATACAACCTTAACCCATTAAAGTTTAAAACCATCGCTCCCCCAGGGGATACACTACACACACACACACACACACACACACACAGACACACATGCACTCCAGCAACCGTATCACGGGCCCATTAAAAGGCATTATACAGCTAAACAGTTAGCTAGCTAAAAACGGACAAAAAAGTAAAAGTAATAGCCTGATTAAAAATATAACTGTTATCCTGGAAATCACACACAGCCTATCAACCTAGTCATACAGCCTTAAACCATTAAAGTTTAGAAACCATCGCTCCCGTCAGACAGCGCTACAACTAGGTATGTGACTAAAATTTTCAACATGGTTAAATGTTAAAACTAGTTGTTCAGATAGAAAGAGCTGGAAAAATCCTTTAAAATGACACCAAAACCATGTTTATGGGTTCAAGAATAACAAAATAAAGGCCATTTGAAACTAGGGAGTCGTCACTTTATTTGGTCCCTTGTTTTCCATTAAAATTAAAACAAAAGGTGTGACCGAATCATTAAAATTATAACGTTTTTTGCTATAACTTTTTTAATTATGGAGATATTTATCTGAATTTTTTAGGATAAGCTTTTGGCCATATCCTCTACATATTCTACTTATGAAAAGTCAGATACACCATAATATATAAAAATAAAAACAAACTAATTACACCGAATAATAATCTTTATTCAGACAGCACTTATAAAAACAGGTTACAAAGATTTAAAACTATTGCAAATACTTGTACTTGTACCACCTTAGGTAAAGGTTAGGTAAACTTTGTCCCAATGGGAAATTTGTTTTGAAATACAGCCACTGCAGCACCAAACATATAAAACAAACACAATACAAAAAAAAAAAAAACTAAAGTAATTGCCATCACACCACTCTATACACTACACATACCACTCATACCTTGTGTAATGACATTCAATACATAACTATTTTATGTATTACAGTTACATTACATTTCATTAAGATAGGGTCAAATCTTTCAGAATCAAATTGGATACAAGTTGATATTTTGAAATTTCATAATCAGTGGCATCATCCTCATAATTTTGTCCTTCAAGCCAATAGCCAATAACGTATGTGCCTCTTTGTTTCTTCAGATATGTATCAATTTGTCCATAATACATGGTTTCACTTTTTGTGTCCTTGTCAAACCAGATGTGGCATATCCTTCAGCCCACAACCTTGCCCCCTATAATTTCATCAACACTGAACCTGCAGTCTTCATCCATCTCAGGGAACTCAATGCTCAAATCAAAGTCTGGCTTCTTCAGTTTTGCCTCCAGCTTCTTCCTGTCACTTTCCAGTCTTTGCTGCTGTTTAGCTGCAAGTCTCTTCATTACTTCGTCTTGAATTTCAGCACAGTTCTTTCTTCTCCGTTGCCTCTGTTTCTTTGCATTTGTTATGGCAACTTTAATCAGTTTTTCTCTTTTTTCAGATGTCAATCCATCCAGGTAATCCAGTACTTTATTTTTCTGAGCACGAATCTTACAGGAGATGAAGCACAAGATGGCATTTGGTGCCTTGTCCTTCAGAGCAGAAAACATGCCCATCACTTGCTGTGCATCAATGTTATGTAAACGAGCACTTTCTGTCTCCTTTTTTAGCTGATCATTTACATCCATGTTAAAGTACCTCTTGTACTGCCTTGTGAGGACATTGTGGACTGCATTTATACATCCTTCCATCATTGACAGAAAAAGATCTCTGTCCACAGGTTCCACCAGAAGAGCCTCAAGATCTGGACTTCTGGACAGCTCAGCACCAAACATATTATGTGTCACAGAGAGAATTTGTTGAGGATCTTGTGAAAATACCTCTAACCTGTCTAGAACATCCTTTACCATGACTAAACCTTCAATGTGACTGATTTCAGAGGCTGCGCCCTTGTAAAATCTGGACATCCAAGGCCCAGTCAGCACTTTCCCCAAAAGACCAAGCACCTGAATTTCCACCATGGCAACAGGACTTTGAAAATCATGTTGTAGGGCACCTCTGAGCCTGTTGCATGAAAAGGTTTGTCCGTTAAGAAATTTCACAAAGAATTCTCTGTGTTCATGAAGCCGTTCACAGATCAGGAACATAACATGGAGTCTGTTTCCTCTGTATCTTGGCAGCAAACCTCGAGGCAGTTTGGCATTAGACAATGCAAGCACAAATCCTTTTGGGTTCCCTGCTGCATCTTTGTACCTGAATTTATTCAAGCCAAGCACTAAATCATTAGCCATGCAATCTGAACCCAACATCTTCTTCACAATGTTACATGGTTCCTTCTGCTTCAGTGCTTTGCGACATTCAGTAGCAATAGTTTCTAGTGGATGTAGGTGGCAATTTAATTCATTAATTTTTTTCCCCCAGGAATTCTCTAATCGTTCAATAGTGGCATGGTTAACAGCTGCCCTGTCTGTCATAGTATTTGAAACAGATGCAGTTATTTCTGACCTTACCTTTGGAAAGTCTACGGTGTTGTCCTTTATTTTCTCAGCTTTGTGAAAAGCACAATATACCCCAACTAGATTGTCTACTGACTGATTAATGTGCACTTCATAGTCCTCTGCAGTTCCCCCAGCCAATGGATCAACTGCAATAATGTGGCACTTGTCAGATGAAGTTACATGTATTGAATTGACGTGTACACCTTCCTGAGTTGTTGCATCAAAACCTAATGTCATATCCTTGTTCTCTAGCATATGCTCAGCCACTTGAAAATCTGAAATTGTGCCAAGTTCACGGCACATCATTTCCACTGTGCTCCTATGTGGGACATCTCCGATATCAACACCAGTGCGCTTTGCAAACTGAGAAATTAAAGTGGGGATGTTTTTTGTAGGAAGATTATTTACTGTTGCTTCATAAACAAGCATCCTCATTTCTGTGGGATACTGCTTCTCCTCCTTTTTTAATTTTGAGTCACGCTGCCGATCATTAACTGTATCCTGTAACCACATATTGTCACATTGCAGCTGGCAGATAGCATCATTTTTTTCTCTGAGCTTGCTGAGCAAATCAACAATGGTAGCATCTTGTCCGTGATTTAGTCCTTGTGCCCGAATTGTCCTCCTTTGGGTTTTATTGTGTCGTTTTAAACGTTTGTGCATTTTTTGTAATTTTGTTAGTTTTCCTTTAACACCACAAAGTTCCTTCACTATGGCTAGTTTGGAGTATCTGGAATGAATTTCAGCAATTTTTAAGTCTTTTTTTGCTAATGATGCAAGTTGTCTGAGATGTTTTACTCGTACAACCTGTAGTGCTGATGCCTTCAATTTAGCTCTTAATCTTTTCACTTTGTTCAAGTAATGTTGCTTCATATCAGCTCTTTGTCTTGCAACAAAAGCTAATGCCTGTTGCATCTTAAGTTTCCTTGGTGTCAACAAACCCTTTCGCTGTAAGGAACGAATAGATCAGTGACGTGCGGTGATGTCAGTAAGAGGCTAGGCACTGAGTTATGAAAGCCAGATTACCTAATTTATTGTTTAGGCTAATACTCAATCAAAACAGTAGGCTAAACGTTACGCACAAGCGCGGCACACACGCACGGTCGATAGCAAGACATCAATCTATCAACCAAAATCAATCTAAATGTATTTATATAACACTTTACAGCAACCAGAATGGTCCAAAGTGCAAAAAAAAGTAGAAAAAGTGAACATAGAAAACAATAAAATCAGAAAAAGTCACAAAGAAACAAAAGAATGAAGTCGTCACACCGCTGCTACGTATTAAAAGCCAGACTGAACAGATATGTTTTGAGTTTGGACCTAAAAAGAGCGACATCTGTAACAGTGCAAATATCGGGGGGGGGGGGGGCGAGTAACTTGTTCCTGAGTCTCGGGGCAGCAACCGCAAAAGCCTGATCACCACACCGTTTATACCTGGACCTTAGGACCTCTAAAACTCGCTGATTTGAAGACCGCAATGACAGTTGTGCTCCCGCAAAATTAAGATTTCAGACAATTACTCTGGGTGACATATATTCTCTCTCTCACACTCGCTCGCTCACTCACTCACTCACTCACTCACTCACTCACTCACTCACACAAGTTAATGTCCAACATCAGAATGCAAGTTATGAAACCATCTTTGTTCTAATTATTGCACAGCGGCCAATTATGTTTGTCAGTCCCAGTCAGCAACAATGAAAACACACACTGCTCTGAATATGAAGGCAAATGGCTTCACTAAGCCCAAAATAGTTTCTGACTCACCAATCGGGAGATTATCTGTACATAAAATCCATCCGACGCTCTTTCCTCGTGAAGACGGCGATCATTGCGTTGTAAAACTCGTCTTTACGGGCCTTCAGCTTGCATAGTCTCTGACTCTCAATTGACAGAATGGCGAGGGCTGAAAGACGTGCTGGCCCGGTCCGGTTCCGACTGGATGTTTTGATCCGTTTCAGGGTGGAGGATGTGCGAAGCTGTAGTTGCTGGTATTATATGAGCTGACGGTTTTTCATGCTTGGTTAAAGCTGCGGGCAGGTTGTTCAGATCCCAGGACCCCGTAGAGGTCCCGCCGCTGACTGTTCAGATCCCAGGACCCCGTAGAGGTCCCGCCGCTGACTGTTCAGATCCCAGGACCCCGAAGAGGTCCTGCCGCTGACTGTTAGTGTTAGCACAGCCACGTAGCCACGTCTTTTCTTCCAAACAGTCAGTTTGAAACGATCGGACGAGTTTTTGTCCCTTTTGCTGCGGTAGTCCGTCTAAGGCTGGCGTAGACCTCCATCTTGCTATTAGTTCTTTTTTGAATTAAAATCGAGTTTAGAGAAATTCCTCATCGCTGTGATATCGGCGGACTCCGCTGCTGTCATTTTGACTTTGAATTTCGCGGGGATTGTGCTTACAACGTAGCTGGTGTAATGACGTCAGCTACGCAAAGGGCCAGTAATATCTCAATTTTAATTGGTCCATGTTTGATATGTAACGGAGATGATTACTGGCATAACACATTTACGTGCAAAGGCACATCAGAGTTGTGCTTTTTGCCGTACATGTTAAAGAATACAGGATCGAAGTGCGCATGCGCAACATTGGTTTATCGCTTGAATGGACAGTAAAGGCACTGCTTATTCTACCATTTTTTCTATTTGATTATGCGTAACTGCTACATTTGTCATCGTACAGTCTAAAAAATTTGAATAACACACATATAAATCACAATAATAAACAGTAAAAATACAAATACAAGCTTATTAAAAACATTTATTTAATAAACATTTTTATGCTTGAATTTTGGCAGGGTAGGCAGTGCCTAGCTTGCCTACCCTGACTGCACGTCACTGGAATAGATAGTGGTGTGTCAGGGGTGCCTGGGACCTTGGACTTTGTTGTTTTCATCAGGGCTGTTGGACCTTCACTTGATGTTGATTGAACATCTGGTGTGTGTAATGTGTAATCCGAATCAGTGGGTCCAACATCTCCAGTGGAAGGCGGACTTGGGTCATCATGCATATCAACACCATGGGGAGGCGGACTATTGTTCAGATCAAAGGGTCCTAAGGCTGGGCTGGGAACAACATCAGTGATGGAAGAAAGGCTTCTTTCTTGATAAGAACACTCAGTGGAAGGCGTAGTAGGACTGGGATCCTCAGACATCACTACATCAGCTTGAACATCAGACATGTCAGGGACTGCTGTGAATTTTACAAAATCTTCAAGGCATATCTGTAAAAAAATATATATATATATTTTAATATAATTTTATATTAATATTTTATATTATTATTAGAGACTTCAGGCAATTAACAGTTACATATACAGATATTTAAGAAAAAGCAGTATATGCTTACCTTTGTGTAGCTGTCCATGTCTGACTGACGAGTGAGGTGGTGCTCATATTTCTGCACTCTCTTTGCCAATTGGTTTATGTGATGGGGATTGAGTGTACAGTGGAGCATGTTTTGGATAGCTTTCACAGTTTGGGCTGGAGACTTGTCGCAGACATGATAAAGTAACAGCAGATGACCATTCTTTAGTTGATCATGTGTAGATGGCAGCTGACTGAAGTTTTCCTCCAAAAACAACCGGCCCCTTCCTGGCTCTAGCTTCTCTGAACATATTTTTTTCTTTCTTTTGGCCTTTGGCATTTTTGCTGAATACACCAGAAAAAAATGTGTAAGTGGAAGACACATCATTTTTGTCAACAGTATTTTCCACACAGTTGAGTCCTCCCTTAAATGTTGTGGTCTAAATGTGGCATAAATGAGGAAACCCTCATTAGTCACACTAACTACATTAGACCATGAAGACTTCCTCTCTCACTCATCAGTCGTTTACTGTTAACATACAGTATATAGCCCCCTCCAGAAACACTTCAGTAACTATTTTCTACTTCATTTTCTGCAATGAAAATAGCTCCATCTAACAAAACAACTTTTATAGCTTTACTATTTGACACAAGAAAGTATTTCGCACACATTCTAAAATATACAGACATCTACGACATGAAACAGTATGGCTGCTTCACTCTCAGTCATTATCTGTCCATTGAATTTGAAGCAGATTTTGCGGGTGGTGAAACTCCTGAGGTCGTCGTTCAAATTCATTGAAATTTCATTCACTTGTAGTTTAGCAATTAAACTAAATGCATATTACAATTTCAAGAATGTTTTTACTCACCTTCGGCAAGAACAACGATTTTACGAGCAACACACTTTTGCCGGCGCTCACGCGGCCAGTACAGTTCAACAGGAAAGAAGGTGACTGAACGAGAAGGTATCTATGGTTCTTCCGGTGGTGTTACCGATAAAAAACCCGGAAAATCCGCCATCAACAAAACAAGAGACACATTTTTTTCTGTAACACCGCACGCGTCTGATGAAATCCGAAGTCGCGTCGACCGGAACTAAAATAGCAGCCGCGACAGCGGAGATAGGCGCGTACCTACTACAACGCAAATATACACACACACACACTCTACAACACAACATAGCCGTTTAAACACACTACATTAATAGTCAAGCTTTTAAAAGACATTAATCATTGACTTACCGTCATTATTCTTCAATTCTTCTTCTTCTTTTATACATTTTTCCAATTGATTTATTCCATTAGTTTGGGCAGCTTCAGGGGGGAATATGCTAATGAGTAGCCCCCTCCTAAAAGTATGCCCTAAACGGGGGAGTATGCTAATTAGTAGCCCCCACCTTTTTAGGGGGGTTATGCTAATTAGTAGCCCCCACCTAAAAGGATGCTACTACTTCAATCATATTTTCAGAAATTTTTACTAGACCCACAGAGTAAGGTCAAAGTTCAGATGCACCAATCTCAACCATTTTTTTCCTGTTATTGTGTCAAAGTGACTGATGGGAACAATCTTTAAAATTGGTCCAGTGTTAAGCAAGATTGCTGCAGTCGGCAGTTAGAAAAACAAGCTAATGTTACCAACACCACACCTAGGGGGAATCTGGACCGGCAGCAATGGCTACACAGACTAGTAAACACTGGGTAGCTTAAGAAAACTGTGAAATCAATAGAGAGCACAGACGTTAGTCTGTTGCTCACGGCAAAGCTTGTTTATTTCTGAAACAAGTGCATACAGTTCTGATACATTCGCATTGTCTCTACTGTATTAATTCTCTGACAAAAGTGCATGTTAAAATGATAATAAATGTTTAAAAATTAAATAAATGGTGTAACCAACTGATGATAAATAATATGAAACCGTCTGACAGAAAATAAATGTGACGATTCTCTCCAACCAATCAGTAGTCTGCAGGTTTTTACGTCACCTTTTGGTATTGCTTCAGCTCACTTGGAACCTCGACGGACAAAAAAAAGTACTACAAAAAGTTCCTGTTAGCAGG
Organism: Etheostoma nigrum; assembly: GCA_029931835.1. Taxonomy (NCBI): domain Eukaryota; kingdom Metazoa; phylum Chordata; class Actinopteri; order Perciformes; family Percidae; genus Etheostoma; species Etheostoma nigrum. The sequence continues at coordinate 24,384,299 of CM057246.1, forward strand.
TACCAGGGAGTAGCAAAAAAGCCGAGTAGAGTGAAGGCGAGTCGAGTAGATACCATGCAGTGGAAAAACGCCATAAGAGGTACATTCTCCCTAATGGATCCACGGATTAGTTAGAATGGTACAAATAGTAATAACATTGGGGGGTGTCTGTTTAAATAAAACTATACATGCAGCCTTTTTGTCCTACTACACTTAGTGGGCAATTGCGCACCTTCAATTTACGTCCACAAAAGTGCTTGTATTTATTAATGTCTGACAACATTATGGAAAGGATTTCTAAAGAGATTAACCCATGTTAAAGAGTAAGTTCTTTTTTAAACATAAAAACAGTAGCAAAATTGCTATCACCAAAGCCATCAGACTCCACATAAATAAACAGTAATTAATCATTGTAAAATACGCTTAATCCAAAGTCGGCTGACACATAAATTGGACAAAAAATCAATAACCGGTTTGCTTTGTCTTTCCACTTTTCCAACAATCACAACTTTATTTTTGGTTGAAATAAACACATAGTTTACCAATTTACATGTGAAAATATGTTGGCTCTATAAACGCAGTATACTTTTTGAACGAGAAACAGCTCTGAAGTCGCTTATGTTCTCGCTTAATACTGGACCAATGTTAAAGATTGTTGTTTCCATCAGTTACTTACACAGAAAACATTACTTTTTGCCGTCCAAATTTGTGAAACAGATTTAGCAAATTTAAATGTAATGAAGATCTGTGTTGCTTACAGCCTATTTGTCCCAGTTCCCCCCAGTTGAATAATTGAGATGGTAATGGCATCTCTGTTTGCCACAGAATGTTGCCTGATACGGTTAGCAGCTCTACATTTTGAAAGGTCCCATGACATGGTGCTCTTTGGATGCTTTTATATAGACCTTAGTGGTCCCCTAATACTGTCTCTGAAGTCATTTTCCCAAAATTCAGGCTTGGTGCAGAATTACAGCCTCTAGAACCAGTCCCACAATGAGCTTTCCTTAGTATTTGCCATTTCTGAGTCTATCGCTTTTGAGGATGGGGCAGTTTTCACTCATTTTGCTCATTTGAAAGCCATGATGTCTCTCTCTCTCATGGGTGGGCCAAATTCTCTGGGCAGGCAAAGCAGAGAAAGGGGAGGTAACCTTGCCCCATATGACCTCATAAGGAGCAATATTCCAGATCGGCCCATCTGAGCTTTAATTTTCTCAAAGGCAGAGCAGGATACCCAGGGATCGGTTTACACATATCACCATTTCTAGCCACTGGGGGACCATAGGCAGGCCGGGGGAATGCATATTAATGTTAAAAAAAAATTCAAATGTAGTCTCAAGCATCAAAATAGACCAGTACCTATTATTGTCATTCAATGACCTTTCCTCTAGTACTTTTACCAAGCCAACATGTTGTACAGAGTATACGGTTATTTATTAGGTTAGCTAAAGATACCTTTACAACACATATACAGTGAGGTTCTAAAGTTTGGGCACTTTAGGTAAAAAAAATTATTAATGTGCATAAAGAAGCCAAGAAATTATGGAAAAATCCAAAAACCAAAAGGCATCAAATGACAGATTAGACATTCGTATAATATGTCACAAAAAGTTAGATTTTATTTCCATCATTTACACTTTCAAAATAACAGAAAACAAAAAAAATGTCATCTGCAGAAGATTGGGCACCCTGCAGAGTTTAGAGTATGCACCCCCCTTTGGAAAGCTGAGACCTGACAGTGTCATGGATTGTTCTCAATCATCGTCTGGAAAGACCAGGTGATGTCAATCTTAAGGTTTTAAATGCCCAGACTCATCTGACCTTGCCCCAACAATCAGCACCATGGCTTCTTCTAAGCAGTCGTCTAGAAAACTGAAACTAATAGTTGACGCTCACAAAGCAGGAGAAGACTATAAGAAGATAGCAAAGTGTTTTCAGATGCCAGTATCCTCTGTTTGGAATGTAATTAAGAAATGGCAGTCATCAGGAACAGTGGAAGTTAAAGCAAGATCTGGGAGACCAAGAAAAATATCAGACAGAATAGCTCGCAGGATTGTGAGAAACGCAAGTCAAAACCAACGTTTGACTGCACAATCCATCCAAAAAGACCTGGCAGACACTGGAGTTGTGGTACACCATTCCACTATAAAGAGATCATCAGAAGAAAAACCTCTTCTACGTCATCACCACAAAAAAATCAGCATTTGAAGTTTGCTAATGAACATATAGACAAGCCTGATGCCTTGTGGAAACAAGTTCTGTGGCCCGAGGAGGTTAAAATAGAACTTTTTGGCCGGAATGAGAAAGGGTATGTTTGGAGAAGAAAATAACTGTCCAACTGTTAAGCATGGGGGAGGGGAGCAGTCATGCTTTGGGGATGTATTGCAGCCAGTGGCACAGGGAACATTTCACAAGTAGAAGGAAAAATGGATTGAATAAAATTTCAGCAAATTTGGGACGGTAATTGTGCTTTTCCACTGCGTGGTATCTACTCGACTCGCCTCGACTCTACTCGCCTTTTTTGGTTTTCCTTTACGAAAGAAAGTCCCTGGGACCTGCTACCAGGTACTTTTTTTAGTACTACCTCAGTCGAGGTTCCAATCGAGCTGAGGCGATACCAAAAGGTGACGTGGAAACCTGCAGACTACTGGTTGGTCGGATCACTGCTTTTAGCAAACAAGAGTGTGTGTCCGGAACAAACGCGACATATAAAAAAAAAAGATCTAACCAGACACCGACAGATTATCTACTCTCTGCACTATTCTCACTTTTCAACTGTTCAATAATAAGGGCTATTAGGGTTTTTGCATGTCATTTCCAATATTGCACACTGTTACTTTTAAAAAAACAAGACAATATATAAAAGAGATGTTTTTATTTAGCTATTCAAGTAGCGCATCAAAGATGTACGGGAGTACATCCCGGTCTTCTTCCTCTGCACCCTGTGACAGTGTCCCCCCGGCTCTGCTGTCCCAGATGCATCCCAGTCATTGTCATAAGCCTCTCATAAAGATTATACTAAGCACAGCAGGTCAGAACCAGAGATTTCACCCGTCGTACATCGAACCACCAGACGGTCTGCGGTGGCGATTTTGCAAAGCGTTAATGCTCTGAAACACAAACAGTACACAGCATACTTGGTGTGTAATCATGGTTGCTAAAGTTCATGTACTTTAAATAGCGTATAGTAAATACTGACTGTGACCCTTAACACATGCAAATGTTAGCTAACGTTACCAGGAAACTTAACTTACCCTTTTGTGTTGGCGAAAATTAGTCATGTCGATGTCTGAACTCCGTCGGAATTCCCAAACTCCTGTTTTTTTTAGCGTGATTTTTGTTGCTTCCTTCAGCTTCTTTTGAAACAAAAAAAATCTTTTGGCTGTGGCAAGTAGCCGACGTGCTGTTGTGAGTTGCGTTGAAAATTACATCATCACGTGTAGCTATGGTGACCAGCCACGCTGAGGCGTTACTCAATCTGCAATGGAAGACGGACGCAGAGTGAGTCGAGTCGAGTAAAGGCGAGTAGAGTTGAGGCGAGTCGAGCTGTTACCAGCAGTGGAAAAACGCCATAACTTGGTGCCATCTGTGAAAAAGCTGAAGTTAAAGAGAGGATGGCTTTTACAAATGGATAATGATCCTAAACACGCCTCAAAATCCACGGTGGATTACATCAAGAGGAGTAAACTGAAGGTTTTGCCATGGCCTTAATTGAAAATCTATGGATAGACCTTAAAAGAGCAGTGCGTGACAGTCCAGAAATCTCAAAGAACTGGAAGGCATTTGGTAGGAAGAATGGGCAAAGATACTGCAAACAAGAATTAAAAGACTCTTGGCTGGCTACAAGAAGCGTTTACAAGCACTGATAATTGGGAAAAGGGGGGGGGGTTACAAGGTATTAACTCTGCAGGGTGCCCAAACTTTTGCAGACGCCATTTCTTTTGTTTTCTGTTACTTCGAAAGTGTAAATGATGGAAACAAAATCTAACTTTTTGTGACATTTAATACTAATGTCTAATCTGTCATTTGATGCCTTTTGGCTTTTTCCATCTTTTCTTGGTTTCTTTATGCACATTAATACAAATTTTGACCTGGGGTGCCCAAACTTTCGAACCCCACTGTACCTCTAATGCCAACCTTTATGACAATTTTTGCATTTTAACCTCAGCTAGGGTGTCTGAAAAAGTTAAATTGTCCAAATGCTTTTTATTCCATCAAACACTTTTTTGTGGTGTGTATTGCAGCCTCTAGGCAAAGCCAACAGGTGAATTATCTTTGCATGTTAAGTGTCCTGGGTGTGTGTTGTAACAGTGGCTACAGGGAGATGGTTTTAGCCTCAACGACTTGTATATTAAACTATACACAAACATGCACAAACACACGCACATGGAAAATTGGCTCAAGTGCTCATTTCATTTATTAACTAGACTCCTCATCTTAATCACATTAGTGAATGTCATGGCCAAATGGCTGCATATTGCCGTTGCTTTTGTTTTGCTGCAAATCTTGTTTCAGATACTGATAAACAACATCAAAGCAACATTAACCATCCAAATCACCTGAAAATATGACTTGTTTGTGCAACAATATAAGTAAAAACCAGTGCCAGGCTCTCCATTCCTTCAAAGACATTATCTTGGCCATAGATCTTTAAGCTTTAAATATCCACTGAGACAAAGGAGATGTGATTATCAGGCAGGAGAGAGCTACTCAGAGGCACTACTACCCTCCTGTTTCTGTATTGAAATGCTTAGTTGAAGTGATATACAGTCCTAGATAGGCATACACTGATTGACGCGTACACACTTTCACAGACTGTCATTTGCATTCTGTGGGGGAGATGGCAGATAGTGAGCACATCACTCTTTTGTTTTCACTGAAAGAAATGAAATATGACCTCTACTTTTATCAGTCAGCCTTTTTACCCACTGTATAAACAGGTTGTCCAACTTCTAGAAATGATTCTTCTCCTATCTTTAGATACAGAGAACTTTAATACCTGAGACAGTACAAAACAAGTTTCTTTTCTCAAGGACTGTTACGTGCTCCCTAAACAAAGGATATTTGTGTGAACCCTGTATGTTTTAAGAGAACTGTGTTCCTTTTTTATTTTGGAACAGAAACAACAAAGCCAAAACAAAGGCTAAGTTATCCTTAATAACTACCTCCTGACCTAGTAAAACATCCAGGACGGAGCATAAGTTATTCAGTGTACAGTAACATTGGACTAAGGTCTCAGTGTTGGTCATGCAAGCCTGCGTGTGTAGCGTGCATTGTTACAACGTAACAAAGTACAAATACTTTGATAGATACTTAACTACAGTAAATATCAGATACTTTAAGACTTGTACTCAAGTAATATTCTGAAAAGTGACTTTAACTACGACCAAAGTAATTTGCAGGAAAGATACTTGTACTTTTACTTAAGTACTGCTTTCAAGTACTTTATGCAAGATTGGTAGCATGTGAGTAGCCTCAAAATTACACTAAATTACTATTTTATTTAATTTTATTATTTGAGTCTGATATTGTGGCCATGCCAGATTTGTGGTTGGGAAGGTAGTTACTGCTGATGTCATGTTCAGTTCACATTAAAGCTGCTGTAGCAGGTTGCAAGGAGCAGTTACTTTAATGTTTGTTTTTTTTTTTTTACATTGATCAAAGAAAAATATCAATTTCAAAAAATTTACTTATCAAGCTGCATCAACCTCACCCATGCTTGTCACTAACTCACTGTTGCTATTTTTCATAAATGTTGTTAGGTAGCCATGTAGGAGGATGGTGTTCCCATTCTTAATCCTGCATACTAAACTCTGATTGGTCAATTGTTTCTCTAACTAGTCAAAACAGCTGTCAGTGGGTTTAACATGAACTTGCGTTTCAAGTATTGTACATTATTCTCACACTTTTCCAGTGTGAATGCACTGCATACCTAACATGTGCAAACTCAGAGTTTGGATACGGGAAACAGCTCGAATTTAGTTCCTGAACCAAAGTTTCTGATCTACAAAAAACCACTTCTACATACCTCTACATGAACCTTTTAAAGAAAACCATTAGCAAAACACTCCAATCAGCGGACATTGTTAGAAACAAATAATTTGAGGAACACGTTAATTGAATGAAATTAACATATTAGACACGGTGTAATATAGTCCCAGTTGGCTAAGACCCATAATGGGGTTAAATGAGAAAAACATATGAAACTGTTCATTACAATGCTGTGATCTTCTGGAGGAGTTCCATTTCCCTTCAATCATCCTGTTCTCAGCAGGGGATCTGCATAAATTTAACAATGGTTAAATCCCATTTCCCCATTGAAACCCATGGCTGGCGAGAGAAAATCATGTGTTCTGGGGGATGGGTCAGATAGTTAAATGGATTTCCAATCCAACACGCTAACAACAAGTGACAAACAAAAGAGACACATTTTTGTCTTTACCTCAAATCACCCCCTATCTGCTCTGTCAAAATTCCTCTGGAGATTCCCTGCTGAGTCTGACAGAGAACCATTGAATAAGGTGTCCACTCTCTTTGCTCTGCTCAGCTTGTTATTGTTTTCACTTTTAGGGTTGTTGTTGTTTTCTTGTTCATGTGACTATTCCAACAAAACAGAAGATTAGGACCTGAGAAATTGATTTGGGGAGCAGATAGGGAGATGAGAGGAACCTGCTGAAGCTGTTGTATTGCATCAGAGCCCATGCACAACATGTAACTGACTTACTCACATAGTGGTTCCTACACCAAGATGCTTGTCTGTTTAAAGAATATATTGATTTCTTTGAACTTTACTCAAGGGGGTAAGCCTCTCTTCTCTAAGCGCAGCTCCCTATGGAACCATTTTGATGCTAATAAGCCATCACCCGCCGTTAGCATCCCATTGACTGCCATTAATTTTGGCGCCACTTTGACAGTGAATAACTTTACATCTGAAGCGTTTAAAGGCTCTATTTGTCCATTGTTTATTTCTAAAGAAACACAACAATGTATAAAAGGCTCCATTACCTTGTAGATCACATTATGGCTCCGTAGCAGACGTTTTCATAAAAATAGGCTAACGATTGTGTCATAACCAAGCAACTTTATTTGTATAGCACATTTCAGCAACAGGGCAATTCAAAGTGCTTTACACAAAAAACAGTCTTCAACCTTGACTTTAAACTGAGAGTAGCAGCGGATCTGCAGTTTTCTGGTAGTTTGTTCCAGATATGAGAAGCATAGAAAGTGAACGCTGCTTCCCACTGCTTAGTTCTGACTCTGGGGACAGAAAACAGACCTGTCCCAGATGACCTGAGAGGTCTGGGTGGGTCATAGTGTAGTAGCAGATCAGAAATGTATTTTGGCCCTAAACCGTTTATTGATTCATAAACTAGCAAACAGTACTTTGAAATCAATTATTTGAGGCACAGGAAGCCAGTGTAAGGACTTCAGAACTGGAGTGATGTGATCCACTCTCTTGGTCTTAGTGACGACTCGAGCAGCAGCGTTCTGAATCAGCTGCAGCTGTCTGATTAATCTTTTAGGGAGACCTGTAAAGAAAGCATGGAGAAGTTTTTCCAAATCCTTTTGACACATAAGTCCTTTAACTCTCGATATATTCTTAAGGTGATGATAGGCTGACTTTGTAATTGTCTTAATGTGGCTGTTAAAATTCAGGTCAGAGTCCTTGACAACACCAAGATTTCTGGTTTTGTCTGTTTTTAACATTGTTGTTTGAACATCCAGTTGTTAATTTGTTCAATGCACTTAGTCAGTTTTTGTATTGGACTATAGTCCCCTGGCAATAAAGTTTTATATAAATTAGTGTGTCATCTACATAACTATGGTAACTTAATTTGTTGTTTTCCACAATCTGAGCCAGTGGAAGCATGATGTTAAACAGAAGAGGCCCCAGAACAGAGCCTTGGGGAACTCTCCACGTTATATTTGTATGCTCATGTAACTCTCGTAACTCAAAGCATTAATCGAAAATATCACAATAGACTATATTATTGATATTTAACTACTAGCAATCAAGATTAGGTTCGGCTCTCGAAGTGAATTGGCTACGACCACTGTTTGAGTAGCAAAACAGTATCAAAACATTTATTCCGATATTACACAGATATATATCACACATGGAAAACAACAAAAAACAAAGATAAAAGATTCCCCCAGAAAAACAAAACAAATAGTCAGTCAGCACAAAAGAAAATCAGTCAGTCAGTTAGTTCGATGCAGTTCAGTTCAGTTTGGTTAGGCCTTGGTCCAAATCACTACTCTGGCAGTGTGTGATAGGGTTTAAGATCTCATAAATCTTATCTGTGTGATTATCCAAAAGCGTGTAGTCCACCAGGGTTGATGGTTGCTGGTTTACACTCCAGAATCACTGAATCACTGGGTCACTGGCTCGCCGTAGAATATCTCTCTTGTTCTCTCTCAGTGGCAGAATATGCACACACAAAAAAAAAAACAATCTGCATACAGCAATGGAAAATGTCTGATTAATAGTCTGTACATGGCTTTATCATTAACACATTTGAAATCCCTGTCACTCAAATTCAACTCAATATTACTCAGTTTAAGCATGAACATAATGCACTGTGTAACATACCACCTCAAATATGACTTAAGACAATCAATAAAAATACACGTGAACAGTGCTACATTTTACAGGTTTAAGCTAACCAGAAAGTAACTGAACTGGTTAAAGCCATATAGCTACAAATAGCACGGCAAAAGACGTTGCAAACACTCTTTATGCTGGCTCTAAGCCTCAAAATATTAGCCCGTTAGAGTAACCTTGTAGCTGAATAAACATACATGGATTCACGTTGCGCCGTCTTACCTTAGACAACGCACATGTACAAGACGGCGCTACAAATTATAATGGCGGATTTACAAAGATAACATATCAATCATCTCCGACTGTTTTTTTTCTTAAATTGTCAAGGACATAACAGGAACAGCAAGGTAACATAAAATGCACGTAGTATATAATTATAAAAGTAGCTTATCTTTCTGCTCTTTTAAATCAACTTAAGGCGGCTCGCTAGCATGTTAACCTTCTGTCTCACTCACCGGAGATTCTAAAACTTCTTTCCAAAGGAAACAAAAGTGTGAACGGCAGTTCACAATATCTAAGGCTTCTTGCCACTTTTACTAGCTCAATATCAATACTGCAATCTGTTTCTCTCGTGTGTTAGGTAGTCTATTTCACTCTTTCCCCTTCATCTGGCGATCTGCTTGGCGAGAAGAGAAAAAAAGAAGACGTTGATCTTCGTCAGCCGCGCAACATAGAGCAGTTCAGCCTATAAACATGGAGCAGCACCATCTAGGGGAATGGAGGATCACAACAATTACAGTACTTTGGCCCTGTGCATTTTAGATGGGCTACACTCAGATGCATAATTTCCTATTGACACAAAGCAGTCCCTATTCTTTAAGTAGGATTCAAACCAGTTTAGTACTGAGCCAGAAAGGCCAACCCAGTTTTCCAATTGATCTCGTAATATGTCATGGTTGACCGTGTCAAATGCAGCAATGAGATTTAGTAAACTAAGACCACTATTTTGCCACTATCTGTGTTAAGGGGGATGTCATGAAATACTTTGACGAGAGCTGTCTCAGTGCTGTGGTGTGGTCGGAAACCTGACTGAAAGGTATCAAAACTGTTGTTTTGTGACAAGAAATGGTTAAGTTGTTGTAAAACTGCTTTTTCAATGATTTTACTTAAAAACATAAGGTTTGATATCGGCCTATATTTGCTAATTAGTGACGTGTCTAGATTATTCTTTTTTAAAGAGTGGCTTAATTACTGCAGTTTTCCGGGCCTGTGAGAAGATACCTGAAAGAAGAGATGTGTTCACAATCTGTAGAAGAATATCAAGACAACAGGAGGAGGTTTTCAGATGCTGTATAATGTCTTCCAGGTTTTTATGGCTGATCGTATGAAATTCTGTCACATTGGAACTAGTTTTGCCTGAAAACTGTGACAACACATATCATGTACTCGATATGGAGGCGGTGACTGTCTAATCTTCTGAATTTTGTCTTTGAAGCAGGAGGCAAAGTCCTTGCAGGCCTTGGTGGATAAAAGTTCAGATGCTATTGGTACTGAAGGGTTTGTTAAACTATCAACAGTAGCAAACAAAGCGCGTGAATTATTATTGTTGCTAGTGATAATGTCAGAGAAGAAGGACCTCCTTGCATTCCTCAGTTCCAAATTATAAATGCGAAGTCTCTCTTTAAATGTGTTATAATGGACAACATGTAGCCTGTTCAGCGGACGGAGCCGACAATGGTGAGTTTTTTTAAGCCAAGATAGGGGGGCTGTAAAATCTGGAAGAGAGGACTGTGAGTGTGCAGTGTGTTTAGCGATTGTTGCCATAATTCTAAGCAAATAAAGTGTGTTCAGTGGAGAGGACGGCAAGGTAGTGCTATTTTTAGCGGGTCCTACCGTAATTCTAAACCTAAGAAGTGTGTCTTTCTGTTTGGTACAGAATTCCACATAAGCATGGGCTTCGATGACTATCAATATAGCCAGCTACAATAGTCTGGCAACATTGATGTGAATGCTCCTTTAGTGTGCTTTGGAGGAGGGTCTGACAAAGCGAGACTGTGAATGCTGCGGTCTCAGCCTGGCAACCATCGTGAACTTTGAGTCTGGGGAGAAGGGTCTCGGGGGAGACGACTCTCTCAAGTATTTTAAAATTGTACTGCAGTAACTATTTTTAACACTAGCACAGTATTATATATTGCACTTTTAAAGATAATTAGTTCCAAAAATTTTCATCTGTGCAACGTGCCTCCTGTCAAGCAATCATACAGTCAACGGTCACTTTTAATTGCCTAAACATAACTGCAATGTCTGCCGAAGCGACCGGCCGCTGGCGGTGCTCTGTACCCGGCTGCTGTAACACTAATTACCGCTGATAAGACGCGCACCATGCGAAACACCATAGCCGGCATCACAGAGCTCTTTACCAGCTAAACAAATCTGCTAACTCTCGCTGATACGACCAAAGTGTGACCAAGAGGTAGGGGTCAAACTTGATAAAATGATTACTTTGCGTTAAAAAATAATATGTTAATTGTTTAAGATTAATTGCATGGGTTAAGGCAGTAACGTTGACAGCCCTAATTTAAAACAATCACAATTGTCCTGGACAGCGCTAAGTTTCTGACGCTGCATTGCTGGCTTCTTCAAACTAATCTTGTGAACATGTTTTGGTGGTACATTTGCACTCCGCTAAAAGAAAACACCACATAAAATATTAAATGAAGTTAACTGTTCACACAATACAGTAACATGAGCTACTCAAATCATCTGGATACATGCTAAAACGTAATTTGCATGTATCGCTGAGTGTACTTCGTCCACAGCAATCCCACCAATCGGTCTCTAAACGTCCCAGTTAGAGTAAATGCTGTAAAAATATTCTTTGTAAATCTTTATAATCATTCACTGAAAGAACTAAGCAGGCCAGCCTTGTTTCATGATCCAAATTGTCTTCAATTAATTGTGCCATCTAACCATCTCGGTAGCAACCCATACATTACACATTGTTAAATGATAGCCTTGCCCATTATAAACATTTTGTAAATTGTAACATTTAGACAGGTCCTCCAAACTGCTGAACCAGCTTCAATCTGCTAATTTTAGATATACCTGTGTGCATGTGTGAATATAGTCAGATTTGTTTCATATTGAGTGATTTTATGAATCTGGGAGTGTTAAACGGTCACCAGGGAAGTAGTGATGCCCAAATGAAGCACCATGAAGCTCTGTGAAACATTGTATATGTTGTCTAAGCCATCTAGATGGCGATCTTGATTTAAAAAAAAAAAAAGGCTCAAGGAACAAGAACTCAGTTTGCTTTGTTGTTGACCATCTAGTGGGCTCAGAAAATCTAGAAAATGGTTCATGAAGCTTCATAAGGTTTCATTTGAACCTAAATGAAATTTAAAGTATTTGCTTATTTTGTTTAAATAGATTAAAATCCTTAAAGTTATGAAATAAAGTGTTCATATGTATAAATGAATGATATTTGTAGCCTAAAGTCACACTTCAGAGTGTCAGATCACACATTCAGCTTCCCTCCTCTCAATGGGATTCTGCCTAGGGGTATAGAGTTCCCTATATTGCAGCACATAAGGATGAAGTCAGATTTCCTCAATTCTTTGTGGAGAGACTTGATTTTTATTCTAATGTTTCCTTCAGATAGACTCAGGGGAAACTGTAATACTTAGCTTTGGCATGGAATCAGAGAATCTGATATCTTGGTTCCTCTGCTTATCTCATTACCAATTATCATTAACTGCTGCCACTGCCTCCTACAGAACATTCCTACTCAGATGAGAGGAAGTGTAGCTGCTGTTTGTGTAAAGTTATGTGGTAATCACTGGCGCAAACACAAAGTCATAAAATTATTCCTGTACCTTATTAAGGAAGGCAAATTAATATAATCCTAAGAATAACCCTTAATAACCCTTGCTGTTGCAACCCTGTAATTTCCCATTTTATTGGGATCAATATCTATCTATCTATCTATCTATCTATCTTATCTGTACAATAATTTGCAGTTTCATACCATGTATGGGGGGAAAACACTGTAATTTAGTAAATAACAAAAAGGGCAACATTAATTACATTAACTACCTAAGATTTGCATTCTTAACGTTTATTTATTAACATCTTACAAATTTTGCAGTGATTACTCAAGGATGGCGTTTAAACTACAACTTAAACATAGTGATCACTGACAAATGAAGCCTCAACAATTTTATGTATTTTCTGAGCCCACTAGATGGCGCTCTGTGTTCAACAAAGGGTTTAGAAGCACACTGAATTGCTGCCCTTTGAGTCTTTAACTTTGAACCAAACGCACTATTTAGTGGGCTCAGAAAATATATTAAATGGTTCACGAAGCTCCATACAGCATAATTTGGCTATCACTGACGTAACTGTAAAGCAAGTTAAGAAAAGTCTGGAGCAGACAGTGACAGCAAGTGGGCAATCATCAACACAAGCCTGAAACGCAGCTAGTTATTTCACCAGATTCAAATTTTTGTCTTCTTCTTTTTAGCTTCACTAAATGCCTGACCTATGCTGTGTCTCAAATCGCGCACTTCAGTTAGTGCACTTACAGAAGTACACTTCGCGCACTACGTACTGTCTTGCATAGTGCGTAAATTTTGACAGAGGAGTGTTGTCTCAAATCGCGCACTGCCATGTGCACTTACCGGAAATGACGACCACATTTCATCTCTTCTTCTTCTGTAAAATTGGGAATTTCACCAAGGGAGAGCATTCCAGTCTGCTATTGTGTTTCGCGAAAAATAATTCCTGCATTGTGTTTGATATTTTAACAACAATAAATGTGATGTTTCTATTTGCTCCAGGATGACGACTGCAACACCGCCGTCATGTCACCCCCCATTAGCTGAAAACAGTACACACAACTGTATTGTATAATATTCGTTCTTGTTAGTGCAGTCTTTTAAATTCATTCATTATACCTATTCTTTGCAGTCCACTCTTATATGTATATACTTATGTTTCTGCTCTAAAAATAAGTAACGTTAATATTCATTCATTCATAACGTTACTGTTCATTTTAATGCTCAACTGTTCATGAGGAAATCTTTGTAGCCCAGAGATAACACTGTTATAGTGAAGCATTACCCTTACAACTTACCTAATAGACAAAACATATTATATATACATATTTTATATAACTTGTATTTTTGTTCTAAATGGTCTTCATACAGTGACGATACAATAGTGAAAGCAGAGGGAACAGACCTGACATTTAAATAGATCCCATTCCTTTATATCCTTTATATGCTTGCTACAGTCATGCAACGTGTAATACAAAAGAGAACAAAGTTTTAATACTTTTAATATAATTTTATTTTATAAATGTGCTTGTAGTTCTGCAGGCTCCCGCCCGGGTCGTAGCTAGTCTGATGGGGACAGGGACATGAGGGGGGACTTCAGACTCTCCAGGGGATCCTTCTACGGTCTGATGGCCATCGTCGCCCCTAAATGATGGCCCTCTACTCCTCGTTTGTCCCTGAAGAGATGTGTTATACAGGATATACATCAGGTGGAGGCAGTATATACATCAGGTGGAGGCAGTAACAGCGGATACGTTTTAACATTACGCTACTGTTTACGTTACTGGCAGACAATCAGCTGATCGCTATTTTGGTGAGCTGACGTTCACATCGGATTATGTACAACTTTTTAAGATCACACTTTTAACACTAAAATCTTCTACAACGGAACGATAGTTTAACACAAACAACAAAATACTACAACACATGTAACATTAGCTTATAACTTATTTGCCAATCTGGTTAAACTGCCGCTGTTAGCTAGCTAAGGTTGGCTTGCTAGCACGTCCAATTACGGTACCAATAAAGGTTATAATTCGTGGTACAAAAATCATTACCGACTGTAAAATTAACCAAATATACATATACAGGTGGCTTATATGTTATAAGTATAGCAAAAACACTCACGTTCAACTTACATTTGTATTGCTCCGTCGGTCTCGCTATCGCGTCTAACTGTTGTTAGCCCCGCCCCTTCCGCTACGTAGCCAAGATGGCGACCGTTGAGTGTGGAAAGTGTCCATCGATGTACACTCATTTTTGGGGGCGTTTTGAGTGTACCATCCGGGTATTTAAGTACACTGCGTTTGACCGCACTTCGACAATGTGAACGCACTATGTACTCAAATAGTTAGTGTTTAGTACAGAAGTGCGCGATTTGAGACACAGCCCTATGCTTGTAGCCTACTCCAGTCAAGTCAGTTTATCCATAGAGCACATTTAAAACCAACCTAGGCTGAACAAAGTGCTGTACAAAGTTAAATTATGTTATAAAAACAAAGGTAGACAATAAAAATACTGTATAGACACAATGAACATTATACAACAACACATTTCTATACAAATTTCCCCAAACTAAAGCATATGCCAAAGAATAAAAGTGTTTTTTAAGACTTGTTGTGGGTTGGGGTTTGTTTTCCCCTTTCCTTGGTCTCTTTGTGTTTTTATCTTAGTTTTTTCCCTGGTCCTGTCTTGTGTTCCCCTGTGTCTGTTTGATCTGCTTCCTGTTTTATTGTGGTAGTCTTGTTTCCTGTCTTGTCTTGTCTTGTTTAGCTTTGCAGTGTTTGTCTGATTGTCCTGCCCCGCCCTAATGTGATTCACCTGACATCTCACCTGTTCCCCATTACCTCGTTGCCTCTTGTATTTAACCCCTGTGTTTCCTTTGTCCCTTGTCAGATCCTTCAAGTTCTCTGTCTAACCTACATGTGCCAGTCTGCGTGGTCGTCGTCCCCTTTGTTCCTTGTTTTTTTTACCCTTATTTTCCCCGGACCTGTTTTTGGATTTTCCCCCTCTTTAGCCTTGAGGTTTTTTGTGTTTTGGATTTTCTTGTTTTTTTAAGAAGCCTTTTCCCTGTGTTTTGGACTGTACAATAAATCCAATTGAACCTTCCCTTGAGCCTCCCTGTTCTCTGCATTTGGGTCCTCCATTCCGCCGTACCATAACAACACTTCTCGGCAGTAGAGAAGGAACTAATATGAATGTGAAGTTTGTTTCAGTCTCAGGGCCACAACAGAAAAGGAACGATCCCCCTTTGTTTTTATCCGAGACTGTGGAATAGCTAAAAGGAACTGATTAGACGATCTTAGATTCCTGGAGGAGTGATGTAGGGGAAAGAGATCAGCAATATATAAAGGGGCCAATCTATGTAATAGCTTAAAAACAAGTAACACCTTAAAATCGGTTCTATATATATGACCCGTAACCAGTGAAGAGTTGCCAATATTGGGAAGATTTGATCCCTCTTTCTGGTACCAGTCAACAATCTAGCAGCTGCATACTGGAAAAGCTGCAGGCATGATGAAGATGATTGACACATCCCAAAATACAAGGAATTGCAGTAGTCAATATGAGATGAAATAAGAGCATGAAAAACAATCTCCAAGTCCTTACGACAGAGGAAGGATTTTATTTTAGCAACATCCTGAGATGAAAATCAGAATCAGAAATACTTTATTGATCCTTTATTTTATTATTTATTTATATTGATACTTTATTGAAACTCTGTGTTGCAGTTGTACAAATAGTAGAAATATCAGAGTAGAAATAAAAATAAGAAATATAAGGAGTGTGGATATGTACGTACGTATTTACATAGTTAAAGGAATGTTATAATTATACATAATTTACATAATTAAGAAATTGCAATGGTAAACTTGAGAATTGCACACATTTGAGGCCAGTGTTATTGCACAAAACAGAGAGGTTAATACTGGACAATATTTTCTGTATTATCTAAGTGTGTGCGTGTCAGACACTTAGAGGGAGGAGTTATAAAGTTTGATGGCCACAGGCAGGAATGACTTGCTGTGGCGCTCTGTGGTGCATTTTTGGTAGAAGTTGGTGAGTCTGTCACTGAAAGTGCTCTTGTGATTTATCAACAAGCCATGGAGTGGGTGCGAGACATTGTCCAAGATGGCATTTAGTTTGGACAGCGTCCTCCTCTCTGACACCACCCACAGAGAGTCCAGCTCCACCCCAACGACGTCACTGGCCTTGCGGATCAGTTTGTTAAGTCTGTTGGCGTCTGCTACCCTCAGCCTGCTGCCCCAGCAGGCAACAGCAAAGAGAATAGCACTGGCCACCACAAACTCATAAAACATCATCAGCATTGTCCTGCAGATGTTGAAGGACCTCAGCCTCCTCAGAAAATAGAGACGGCTTTGGCCCTTCCTGTAGAGGGCTTGAGTGTTCTTGGCCCAGTCCAGTTTATTGTCCAAGTGCACTCCCAGGTATTTGTAGTCCTCCACAATGTCCACACTGACCCCCTGGATGGAAACAGGGCTCACTGCTGCCTTGGCTCTCCTTAGATCCACCACCAGCTCCTTAGTCTTTGTCACGTTGAGCTGTAGATGGTTCTGCTCACTCCATGTGACAAAGTCCCCCACCACAGCTCTGTACTCAGCCTCGTCACCCTCGCTGATACATCCAACCACAGCAGAGTCATCAGAAAACTTCTGAAGATGGCATGACTCTGTGTGGTAGTTGAAGTCTGTGGTGTAGATGGTGAAGAGGAAGGGAGAGAGGGCAGTCCCCTGCGGGGCCCCGGTGTTGCTGACCACGCTGTCTGACACACAGTGTTGCAGGCGCACATACTGTGGTCTGCCAGTCAGGTAGTCAACAATCCAGGACACGAGGGGGGATCCACCTGCATCGCTGTCAGCTTCTCACCCAGCAGGGCCGGCCGGATGGTGTTGAAAGCACTGGAGAAGTAAAAAAACATGACCCTCACCGTGCTCGCCGGCTTTTCCAGGTGGGCGTAGATGCGGTTGAGCAGGAAGATGATGGCAGTCCTCAACTCCCAACCGGGGCTGGTAGGCGAACTGGAGGGGGTCCAGGAGAGGTCTCACCATGGGCCGCAGCTGTTCCAGAACCAGTCTCTCCAGGGTCTTCATAATGTGGGAGGTCAGTGCCACGGGTCTGTAGTCCTTGACGTCACTGGGACGTGGCGTCTTTGGCACAGGAAAGAGGCAAGATGTCTTCCACAGCATGGGGACCCTTTGGAGACTAAGGCTCAGGTAGAAGGCATGGTGAAAGACTCCACATAGCTGAGAGGCACAGGCTTTGAGCACCCCAGGATGGATATCATCAGGGCCTGCAGCCTTATTAGAGTGGAGTCTGGTCAGCTGTCTTCTCACCTGGTCAGCAGTGAGGCACACAGAGGTCACAGGTGGGATAGAGGGAGGGGGAGTCAGGCTGGACAGAGGTGTTAACCGGAGGGCTAGAGGGGGGGAGGTAGGGATCTCCCAGGAGGAGGGCAAGGGACAGTGAGGGGGGAGGGGGAAGTAGTGGGGTTGGAGGTGAGACAGCAGTTGTGTTAATGGGGGGATGGGCGGGAGCAGGAGCATTAAATCTGTTAAAGAACAGATTGAGTTTGTTGGCCCTACATGCTACATTTCACAAAAGAACTAATTTAATTTTAATGCTGGGTCAAAGATGAAACAGATTTCTGGCAAAAGGGTGCACACTTGAGGCTAAAGTCCCCTAATCTTTTTCGAAAGTTTGTCAACTGCATTTGGGGGGCCAAACATGACTGTTTCTGTTTTACTTTCATTAAGATGGATAAAGTTCTGAGCAATCCAGGACTTAATACATTTCAGGCAGTAAAAAAGGGACTTTAAAGAGTTTGCATCACCTATTTTTTGAGGCAGGTACAGCTGTGTGCAGGGCTGCCAACTCTCACGCATTGGCCGTGAGACACACGCATTTGACTGGTTTCACAAGCTCACACGCCACACCCCCGATTTCTCACGCTGAAGTGTCAACCCGGTCAGTCAAATTTCTGAAAGATGAGTTTATCTATAGATCTAGCTGTTGAGCCGCTCGTGATCGACTAGTTGTGCTTTCAGAGACTGTGAGGGGGTTCAAGAGCGCTCCCTGTCAGTGAAATTTTCAAATTGTCGCAAACTGAGAACATTTTTTTCACGATCCATCCCAGGTGCATTTCCCCGGCTTCAGGTATGAGCTCTGAGTGTGACAGACCCGTCCGTTGCTTCGTGACCACTCTCTCTGTAACAATAGAGGTGACCAGCGCGGCTGGTAAGTGTAGCAACTTCTGTGGAGCAGTGACGCGTTGCATCTGTGCAGACCTCCGATAATGAGCAGCGTACAGCCACCTCTAAACTTTGTCAGAGACCAGAGACCTAAGTGGGCCTCTCTTTCTGTGCAACGATCTGAGTGAGATATACTACCATATCAGCGGAGCAATGACATGCACAGCAGACTATATTACAATTTTATATTTTGAATGTGCACATAGTTGTGAACATGAGCAGAAATCTGATGAAACACATCTGAGCTATACTATACTATATATTGGGCCACTATTGTGCTTCTCTAACCTCGATGCATCTCTAAATGTAACTGTAAATAATGTATTCAGTGTTTCATAAAATGAACAAATATTCTTTATTTTCCCAAATAAGTAAATACAATAAGTGGGGCACAGAGGATGAGGGCCAAACATTACTGAACCTTGGCACAAAGGTTAAAGGAATAGAATTTATGGTTCTCATTCTTTAGAATTTCAGTGGTCTTAATTAATCCCTCAACATTAATTTAACTTTGGGTCCCTAGTCCATACACCAAGGACTCCTGGACCTTTTCACCACAGACCCAAATCTTCTCAGCTGTTGCTGACATGCTACTGTCTCTTCATGTGGCTCTTTATGTTTGGCACATTGTCTGGGTCAGTTCTTTCATAAGAAGGTAATACAATGTGTAATCAAGTGATGACTGATTAACATTAATGTAAATGCTAAACGCCCTAATACCTGTTGATACTACAACACTGCAAAGGCTCTTAACCCCACAGCTCTGCACATACCATGTAAGACTTTATTTCTCCATTTTTTTGCACAAAACTCTACTCACCTTTTTCGGTTTTCCAAAAAAAAGTCCCTGGTACCTGCTAACAGGTACTTTTTTTAGTATCACCTCAGTCAAAGTTCCAGGCATGCTGAGGTGATACCAAAAGGTGAAAACCTGAAGACTACTGATTGGTCGGAGAGAATTGTCACTGCATCATCATTGCTAGCGCCAGACGGTGGTGTCATGAACAAACCCAATGTTTTTTTATTGCTGCCTTCAGCTTTTTTTGAAACTGTCTTTTGGCTGTGGCAACAACCACATGCCGAGAATCAAAAACAACGTTCATTGTGTGTGTTTGTGTCTGTGTCTGTGTTGCGTTAGGTCACGGCAGTTTCCTGCTATGACGACCAGCCATGGCTCGCCTCATGAGGCGGTACTAATCTTCAAAGGAAAAAAGAGGACGGGGCACTGCGGCCGGGTCGAGTCGAGCTGATTCGAGCCAAGTCAAGCAGGTACCAAAAACGCTATAACACCCTGCAAAATAAAAGAAAGGATATATTTAGATTAACAAACAACTGAAACAGAAGGATATCGGACTCCAGCCTTTGTATCCAAACAAGCTGAAAGTTTTCTTCAAGTCCAGTGAAGTGGTATTCAGCTCAGCATGGGAAGCAGCAGACATCCTGCGCTGAACCGCTGAAGTAACTGAAGTAACTGAAGTAACTGAAGTAACTGAAGTAACTGAAGGGTGTCTAAAGCAGAACTTGCCAAAAACGAACTGCATGGACTCGGCCGAACAGCTCTGTGAGACATAGGCTTGTACCTGAACTGAAGTGTCTCGTCATTAAGGACATTGTTGGACTTTTTTGAAAGGAACAAGATTAGGCCTTTATTTTTATAGTAGCCTACAGCTGAAGAAATAATGAGAGGGGAAATGACATGCGTAGAAATTGAGGAGGTTCAGGGCTTAGCCCAGATTCATTTAAATAAACTCAATGCAACGCAAAACATTGATTGGCTTACCCAGCTTGTTAATAGCCAGTGTATGTTCATTTTAGTTTCAAGCTTCCATGTAAGTTAGATGGCACCAACATTTGGCCTAATCATAACTGGCCAGGCAACCCAAAGGCCAGGGTTTTGTTTTTAGATTTGCGTGGTGACTTATGATGTAAGAGGTCTGGGGTAGGGTTTAATCCCAGGAAACAGGATTCCCAGGAAATCTGATCTAGACTATGTCCCGAGAAAGGTTATGACAGGAAGCGAGAAATACAACAAAATAAAAAACACAAGTGTCCGCATTGCGTCATCTGGTAACGTTGGTGCAGGTGGCGGTGCTGTAATGTAGCTATGGTAACAAAGGCTCACTAAATTCATTACGCAGCAGTAGTCTACATCCGTGGAGAGAGCGATTTCTATCAGCGTCCAATTTGTCATGAAAATCCAAAACCGCCTGAGCGCAGAGTCTATCAAGCCGCTCTGCTTCTGAAAGTACACTTCCAGAAGAAAACGAGAGGTTTTCACGAGTTCAATGCAATGCTGATATTGCGGCAGAGTGTTTAGGCATTTATCTTATCCTATGGCCCTGTCTATTTGCAGTGCACAATTTCTGCGGGTCGTTTTCTTTCATTTAGTTGAGTATGTGTTTAAAAGACAAATATGCCTGCCCTGCCCTAATAAAGAAATATTTTGGTTAACTTTGAGTGACTAATCCCGTTTGCAGCGGCATACAAATCTCAACAGCCACAGAATGGATTTGGTTTAATAGAATGGTTTATGAATCATTCAATGGTTTACTTTAGCACATTTCATTAGTTTGTATAATGGAGTTCTATAAAATTTTGGTTTTACACGGGTTGCCTAGATTTTCAGAAGACAAGTCCCAGACAATCCACCTGGTATTTCATAATCAGACCTGAAGCAGATGTCACGCAGCAGAATTGATCATTGAAAACTGTGTTGATGATAGACATAAACTGTGTTCTTTTGCCCAAATAATATAAAAATGTCAGTTTGGGATTTGAAAACACATATTTGAATTATATCGATACATTACTTGGGCTAAAAAAATAAATAAAAACAGCCGTTTTCCCGGGAAATGGGTCATCTTTTCTCAGGATCTGACTCATCTAATTTTCAGGAAAAGTATTAAACCCTAGTCTGGGTGTCCACCCCCTGAACATTTTGAGCGTTGAACACTTAATTTCCTGCATTCTGGTGAATTTGTATGCACCTGTGTATTTTTACTTTTTTCTCAAACAATGTATGCTAGAAATATCTTTATGTAAAGGGAAATAGTTTACAATTCAAACAAAAAAAACACAATGGAATATATTGCAGTAAGGCTCTTAGGCATTCTGTATTGCTTTCATCTCTTTATTCTCCCGTAGATTGATTTTTCTAGTTATATCTGAGTCAGCACACATGTAGCCTAGGCATAATTTACTCCTCCCTCCTCTTTTGCATCTTTTGTTGAGGAAGTAACCTCCTTAAATGTGCATATGACAATTATTCACCTCAATGATACTTGCATTTATTTTAAAGAATTAATAAAGCCCTGGACTGTAATATTTCAGATATGTTTGTGCACCTTCAAAATATAACCCATCTGTGCTCTCTGAAATTTGGAGGAGTTGTGATATTTTGATAAAAAATATAGTTATAATAGGCTATTACAAGAATAAAGTCACTATATTTCAGAAAATAATCTACCTGCACAATAGTCTGCTGTGCATTACGTGATTCCTCAGCTGATGCGGAAGATCTCAGACCTCCCGACAGACACAGAGCCCCGTTTGAGACTGGTCTCTGAATGAGACAAAGTTTAGGGAAGTGGCTGCACGCTGCTCTACATCGGAGGTGAAAAGCCTAAACTATGACAGAAATACACGCACAAACGCAACACATCTGCCGCAGCATGTCGACAGCAGAGCGTGTCCATAAACATGAAGCTGCACAGGCCGCGGAAGGCGCGCTGATCATCTCTATTTTTCCAGTGAGAGTGGACACTAAACTACGCACAGGTCTGCTTCAGAAATCCGTGTGTTTCAGTCTGAACCTTACACTGGAAACTGCACGGTGACTTCAAACTCAATTAGGAGTATTGCGCTTCTAAACTTTATGTTGCATTAAATGAATGAATACTTTGTTGTACAACAACAATCAACAAGAGGTATTCAAAAGGATACAAAATTATAAGGCTTGTTTCCATTGTGGTCCTTAAGATGGAAGGGGAGTAACAACACATGGACTAAAACATTGAAGACAAAGGGGAAAGGGGTCAACTAATGAACAAAACAAATAAAACAGATAAAAACATAATAAAAAAAAAAATAAGTATAATAAAAACAAGGGCACAAGTTCCCAGACAGACAAGCATACACACAGACAGTACAATATTCCTAGTACTTAAAGGATCTTTTGATTTTGTTTATGGGTTTTTTATTGAAGATTTAAAAGTGGGAGGGGCTCAGGTTGGAAGGTAGAGGAAAGCTGCTGAGTATAGGAACTCTCTACTCTGTACTTTTCCATACAGCTCTTAAAACAGCAGGGCCTCTAATCTGTGGAACTCCTGCTGGTGGAATAGCAGTGTGTAACACTAATTTAAAAAAGTAATTACATAAATACTTGGGTGCCAGGTTATTTCTTATCTTATAAACTAAACACAGTTTAAGTTGGGAAACCCTCTCCTCCAAGAGCATCGGCCAGGATTTTCAAGGTGTTACTATCTAACAAGCTGGATATTTTTGCCAGGAACATAGTCCTTTGGCTTACCTTTGAGATAAATCTTTGGGCCATAAACTCCCCTGGTGGTTTGTTGTCAGTACACAGACCAAGTAAGTGAACGCTTCCTTGGCCGTAATTTCAAAATCACCTACGACTACCCTAAACCCCATAGACTTTTTCAGTTTATCTCTGGACCCAAAAAGAATCAAATCTGTCTTGCCAAGGTAGAGAGAAAGCTTGTGGTCTGTTAACCAAGCACTGAGGTTAAGGAGTTCTAAACTAAGCAGCCTTTCTACCTCTGACTCCTCTTTATGAGAAACTAGAATAGCTCAGCCATCTGCAAATAAAAACATATTACAATCTTTAGCTGACGGCATATTGTTGACATGAAACAAAAAAAAGATAGGACCTAAAATACTGCCCTGGGGAACTCCACAAGTTAATTTAAGTGGTGAGGACACGTACCTGTTCCCAGCCAACCAGGTAGATGTACAAGAAAATGTTAATGTATGTATTAAACTGATTTGTCTTTGAAAATTACGCCTTTCACAGCTTTCCTCACATAGAGACAGTTGCTAGGTGATTACAACAAAAAGAACGTGTTGGTCAGACCCCAAATGTAGCTGCCCGCTCAATTTGCCTCTGAAAAATGAACTGGACAAACTTACTGTTCAACCATAAGTTCTACAATAAAAGATGTAAGAACTGCAAGTGCGTTGAAAAATACTTTTATTCTTAATTTGCATGTGCCATTCTGGGGCTTTTTATTGTTGTACAGTGAGGAAAATAAGTATTTGAGCACACTGCTATTTTGCAAGTTCTCCCACTTAGAAATAATGGCAAGGTCTGAAATTGTCATCGTAGGTGCATGTCCACTGTGAAGACATAATCTAAAAAAAAAAATCAGAAATCACAATGTGATTTTTTAACTATTTATTTGTATGATACAGA
The DNA here is from genome assembly GCA_029931835.1 of Etheostoma nigrum. Taxonomy (NCBI): domain Eukaryota; kingdom Metazoa; phylum Chordata; class Actinopteri; order Perciformes; family Percidae; genus Etheostoma; species Etheostoma nigrum. Next base: position 24,408,356 of record CM057246.1, read on the forward strand.
TGCAAATAAGTATTTGAACACCTGTCTATCAGCTAGAATTCTGACCGTCAAAGACTTGTTAGTCTGCCTTCAAAATGTCCACCTCCACTCCATTTATTATCCTAAATTAGATGCACCTGTTTGAGGTTGTTAGCTGCATAAAGACACCTGTCCACCCCATACAATCAGTAAGAATCCAACTACTGACATGGCCAAGACCAAAGAACTGTCCAAAGACACTAGAGACAAAATTGTACACCTCCACAAGGCTGGAAAGGGCTACGGGGAAATTGCCAAGCAGCTTGGTGAAAAAAGGTTCCCTGTTGGAGCAATCATTAGAAAATGGAAGAAGCTAAACATGACTGTCAATCTCCCTCGGACTGGGGCTCCATGCAAGATCTCACCTTGTGGGGTCTCAATGATCCTAAGAAAGGTGAGAAATCAGCCCAGAACTACATGGGAGGAGCTGGTCAATGACCTGAAAAGAGCTGGGACCACCGTTTCCAAGGTTACTGTTGGTAATACACTAAGACGTCATGGTTTGAAATAATGCATGGCACGGAAGGTTCCCCTGCTTAAACCAGCACATGTTAAGTGCTTAAGTTTGCCAATGACCATTTGGATGATCCAGAGGAGTCATGGGAGAAAGTCATGTGGTCAGATGAGACCAAAATAGAACTTTTTGGTCATAATTCCACTCACCGTGTTTGGAGGAAGAAGAATGATGAGTACCATCCCAAGAACACCATCCATACTGTGAAGCATGGGGGTGGTAGCATCATGCTTTGGGGGTGTTTTTCTGCACATGGGACAAGGCGACTGCACTGTATTAAGGAGAGGATGACCGGGGCCGCGTATTGCGAGATTTTGGGGAACAACCTCCTTCCCTCAGTTAGAGCATTGAACATGGGTCAAGGCTGGGTCTTCCAACATGACAATGACACAAAGCACACAGCCAGGATAACCAAGGAGTGGCTCTGTAAGAAGCATATCAAGGTTCTGGTGTGGCCTAGACAGTCTTCAGACCTAAACCCAATAGAGAATCTTTGGAGGGAGCTCAAACTCCGTGTTTCTCAGCGACAGCCCAGAAACCTGACTGATCTAGAGAAGATCTGTGTGGAGGAGTGGGCCAAAATCCCTTCTGCAGTGTGTGCAAACCTGGTGAAAAACTACAGGAAACGTTTGATTGCAAACAAAGGCTACTACAAATATTAACATAGATTTTCTCAGGTGTTCAAATACTTATTTGCAGTTGTATCATACAAATAAATAGTTAAAAATCATACATTGTGATTTCTGCCTTTTTTTTTTAGATTATGTCTCTCACAGTGGACATGCACCTACGATGACAATTTCAGACCCCTCCATGATTTCTAAGTGGGAGAACTTGCAAAATAACAGGGTGTTCAAATACTTATTTTCCTCACTGTACATACAACCCCTTTGAGGAAGGTCCACATACATTTGAGAAGGTAATTACAGTATAAAGTAAAGGGATTATTGAGCTTTTGTGTGAGATTTTAATTGGAATGAAATAAAATCACAAATACAGGTCCCAAAGAGATGCTCTTTTGATGAGAAAATTATTTGAAGATATTGGATGATGAACCTTATTATTATTATTATTATTATTATTACTATTATTATTATGTTATTTCTCAATTACAGGGAACTACTCAAGACCTAATTCTTATTTTATATTATCTAAAAACCTGTAGTAAAAAGTATTTATAAATTAGCTGAATACATTGCACAAATGCATGATGCACAAATGTCATTAACGGTTAGTAAGGAAAAACTGTCTGTATTTGGAGATTTAATAAGTCTTTCCTTCAGTGGCGGCCGCTGGTCTTTCAAAGAGGGGAAGCTCATTTTCAGCCTACATCATAAAAATTGTCCATTTATATATATTATAATCATATATATTATATAATAATAATATAATAAGTAGAACAAACTCGTTCCCTCCCGATGTTAAAAAATATCCTAAAAGGAAACACTGACACGAAATATACTGTGATGTTGTGGTTGAAGCCAATGTTACTCAAACGGTCCGGCCACGCAGGTTCGGAGCGTTTGCGCCACCCGGCGCACTAAAGCAACCGTTTTGCCATCTCCTCTGTTTCTTTGGCGAGCTGCAAGAGAAGGCATCAGGCCAGGCAGGTAATCACATACAGGAAGACCACGGGATACTTTACAAAATAAAACCAATTTCCAAATAGAATACCCAGGTTTATGGTGATTTTGGCTGTCTTGACTTCTCAGCGGAGTCTACTGCGAGACACACAATTAGACACACGGAGAGAGAGACCGACAGACGGACAGAGACAAACACACACAGTGGGGGGAGAGAGACAGAGAGACAGACGTTTTGTAGAGTGGAGAGGAGAAGTATCGCTTTATGACCGGTGTTTGGAACTTTGCGTCTAGTGTAAATCAGATACGAATCTACGCTTCAGCGTGGGGTGTGTTCCTGGCATCATAGTCAAGTCAGAAATGTTTTAATATATTTTTAATAAACTAAGAAATTTATATTTCATGTCAAAATCACTATTTGAGGATTGTCAACATTACATGAATGAAACTTCTTCATGTTGCACAGAATGATTTCCAAAACCAATCTTTTTCACCAAACCCCAAAAGGGCTTAAGAACAGCCTGAAAGCACCCTCTTTGATGGATCAACTGGTCATCTGGTGCTATGAATAACAATACTGTTCTTGTTGTTTAGCTTACACTGGGGAAATGTGATTCTGCCAATACAGCACAACAAACACTCAGGGGCAGGAAGTCATTAGGCAGCTGAACGGGGTCCAAGTTGAGAAGGCAGAGGTCAAAAAGCAACTCACCTCTTTGTTTGAAATCACAAAGACATGAATGTCCAATGCTGAGTGGTCATTATCCCAGGAAGCAAAGAAATGGAGGGGGCCTTTGACAAGGGAATATCTTCCATGCTGTGTGTTGCCCACAGAGTGGCAAAATTGATGCAAGAAGGGCAAAGAGCACTGCTTTGAAAACCCTCATACGCATGTTAAGTGTTGAGAAGTGATCCAAAACCCTCACACACATTCTGTATGTCTATTTAAAGCTTTACAGGGAGACCACAGTGAAAGGACAGTGAAACAGCACAGCTCAGTTATAGTAGAAGTATTTTTGTAGCAACATCTGAGACTCAAAGTAACTGAAGAAGAAGGGAGGCGGAGTCAGCAGACATAAAGAATATGTTGATGCATAAATGAATAAGACTAATGCACCCTCAATAGACTAAATGCAATGGTTATGATTAAAGGTTACAGTTCTAAAGCCAATTAAAATTGTTTCATTTTGCACAGTATTTGTACAGTAAAGTTGTAGACTTAGACATATTCATTAATTATTTAAATCTACCAGCACAGCAACAGGATAAGACAGAATCTAACATCAGACAGTAAACATATCACACACATATTACGGGTTTAATTATCTAATAGAAAAAGAAAAAGTACATTTAGTTATAGTCATTTATGAACAGAAATGTGTTAAAACAAATTGTTTGACAATATGAGTTGTTCTGTAGTTAGTCCAATTGAAGCTTCATGAACCACAGCTTTATTTATTGACCCAACTCGATGGCGCTCTTGATTTAAAGGAAAAGGCTAAAAAAATCAGTTTGGTTTCAACCCTTTGTTAAACAGAGAGAGCCATCTTTGGGCTCAGAAAATAAAGAAAATGCTTCACAAAGCTTCATTTGGAGATTTCTACTGTTCTGTTTTTCTACATTATATTGACATTTAATATATTCAGTGTTTCTTGGTAAAACGGGTTATATATATATATATATATATAGTATATATATATATATATATATATATTTTTTTTTTTTTTTAAGATTTTTTTTTGAGCATTTTTAGGCCTTTATTTGACAGGACAGCTGACCCGAGGTGTAAACCCTGAATTTGTGCTCTTGCTGTTTTATGTACACACACAATTTAACTTCATTCAATATGTATTTACTTATATAACTTGACTAAAACAAGACATGTATCATTCATTATTTTCTGATGATTTACTTTTTTAACATAAATCTGAGACTAAATGAATAATGAATAATGAAAGTCTTGGATGATATATTTTCACACTAAATGTTATCAGGTCATCTTTTACTCTGTTTGAACAAACCGTCTGCTGTAAACCATCTTCCATCTTCCCCTGACATTCTGTAACTCTCTCAGTCTGTTGATTTGGGCGACAAAACTCAAAAGTACAAAATGAAGCTTCATGGCAGAGCCAGAGCCAGTTGGAAAACCTGTGGCTAGTTTACATTGTGTATAATATCCATTACAATGACGTTATAAGGACCATACAATAATAAGGGAAGGCTATAAAGGGAAGGCTGCTAAAAATCAACGTGACTTGACAATAGTTCCAAGGCTGGAAAATAATTACAGTGTTCCCATAAAAACAGAAATTCCTCAAGGTTCCTGACACAACATTAAAGCTTTCTACCCAATGGTCATTTGGCTTCAGAACCCATCAACCTTGAGCGAAAATACGTGCTTCCCTTTTCTCTGTGAAGAGAAAACAAAGGGGGAAAAAATCAAATCCCAGTAGCTAAAGGTTGCAGTGGCTAAAATCGAAATATAATCGAAGTAATCCTAGTCTTGACCCTCTCCAAGTCAGCGGCCTTAATGTATTTCTGTCTCAGGTGATTGAATAGAGGGTCTCTGATGATAAGGCAAGCCATTCCCTTCCCAGCTCACCAGCCGGCACACTTTCAGAACTTCATCATAATGTAAAAATCCACAATTAAAGAAGAAGCAAACTAGGAGCAATAAGTGCTCTGGCACTCTGCTCCTTTTGTGTTTCAGTGCTAAAATCGTAACAATTTTAAAATGGCCAAAGTAATTTGAAAAATTCAAAGGGGACAATTAAACTGTTACTGCCTGGATCTATGGCAATCAATCCATTAAGTTATATATATCCCCAAAGAAAATGTTTCTTTAGCAAAAGACATGGCATTAGTGTAAATTCTGTTTTACAGGGCTCATTATGTCACAACAAGATAATGAACTTCGGTACATGCCAGGCAATTCTCAATAGATCTCCAAATGTGTTTTTATCATCACACTTGGTCCTTTATTGCACCAGATTGCTAAACATAATGTGTTCCTTAATGTGCAATTGAGTTCTGTAAGCGTCCACCTGGGTATTGTGTGTTGTCAAAATGGCTAAATTCCTCAGCCCTACAATAGGTTTGAGTCATGTTGGAGTTAATCATAAGGGGCTTGAATATTGCAAGGTATGTTATTAAGCTGTTGTCAGGCACAATTGTAGTCAAGTAGCACACACATTTATGTAAATACCACCACTTACGCACATGAGGATATGGAGGATGATGGACTTACTTAATTTAAATACCAATAATACCATCAAGACGTATTCAAGATCCCCTCGTAGAAAGATTAATTCTTAAGGGCCACATATATGAGTGGTTAAAGAAAACTTGCATTTACAGATTCTCATAGAGTAATTTGTCTTGGGCAACAACAACTTATAAGTGGTCCAGGTCATAAGAGTCAAAATGGGGCAAAAACACTTGTTTGACATGACAACACTGATTGCTTGGCTGTAGTAAGATGTTTTTTGTCAGGTAACTTCAAGTGAAAAATTTGCTCTGACACAAATCCAATGCAAAAGTTAACATGCCTTCCTTGCTGAAAAGCCAATGTAGACATGCATGATGATCTTGGGGTATTTTCCTTTACACTGCTGCCCTTGGCTTTCTGAGGTGGAATTTCCAGAAACACCATGCTGTGGTATAATGAGACAAAGGGAATGCTTAGACAACATCAGGTCATTTATAGGTCACAGGTCAGTGGGAGAGAATATACGGCCAGTCTCTAATAACCACCCCTGTTCATGTATAAATATGTATGTGTGTCTACAGATTCAGGGAATCTAGCTGCATGATAAGGGAATGTTTTTGACATCTGTGTTTACGGCGCCAGCAATATCTTTGTTTTCTAGGGGTGTCCATAAGAATTCCCATAGAATTGGTAAGTCGTTCCTATCATTGACTGATGGTCCAATCATGTTGGGGGGGGGGGGGGGCGCTTGACATGAATAAGTGGTGCAAGGGTGTAGAAGATTTATTGAAAAAAAAAATATATAAAAAAAGTTTGGAGTGCATGCTCGCATGTCAAACAGTCAGCTGGTCCCTGGTTATGAGAAGCAGAGTGCACAGAACCTAAAAGGCTGTTGTCATGCTGCACGCGGTCTCTACTTCATATACAATCCTCTTGTCATATTCTTTTCTGCCAAAAACGCAAACGTTGCTTATGCTTCACCCAGCATATAACGCCGTGGCTTGCTGATCTAGTGTGCAAGACTTGATTATCATTAGGGCGGACAGCTTATGCCGTGGGCTGCGCATTAGACCACGGCTGTGTTCATGTGCCTGGCAGGGGCACACTGGCCATTCCAGCAATCAGGGTTACCATAATATGTTCATCCACAACAATTATCAATGTTAACAAGCCCATATCATCATCTCTGTTTTCTCAGCGTTAAGCTGTTATTTGAGAGACGCATTTACGCAGTGTAATTAGAGGGAATTACACGCAGGTTTTTTTTAAGGGGGTGTGTACTATGCAGGAGGTGGCGGTACGCGGTAAAAAGTGAGTCATAAGATGCAAGTTGTGGAAAACTCAACTGGCATCTCACTTTTTTTGGATCATTTTTTTCCAATTTCAAAATGCACCCACACTTTAGATTCCCCCCGCCAGACATTTTCAGTTAAACATTTTTAAATCCATGCTGTCATGATGCTCCCATTCACGCACTTCAAAAAGATTAATTTAAAAGTTTCCTTCTCTTCAATTGTTTTTTATTTACAGCATTATATGTTGATATTTATATCATAATAATAAGCACCTAGACATTGAGCACCTCCATATAGCCAAAATGGCAAGATCATTGTTTTATAACACCTCTGTGATGATTGGCAGTCAAATCGGACTCCTTCGGTCAAAGCAATGGATAATTGATTATTCGGGGTCCCAACCTAAAACCTCCAGGAGGAGTTTAAATATTACTTCAGGAAGACAGGACCTTCAGAGTTGGGACGGCACGACAAAAAATTCATCATGGTTAAACTGTACTGCCTGCCTAAATTCTCTCTTCAGTTGAGAGTTCATTAAGTGCTTCTGTGTAATTTATCAAGGTCTCCCGAATCTTCTTCACATACGTGAAATAAGTTGTGATGCTGCTGACATAGGTTGTGCTGCTCCAGAGGTTTTTCTTAACATCTTCCAGTGAACTTTAGAAATGATTGCAGGGACATTCTTCTGCTTTACAATGCTCTCAGTGGTCCAGCACCTCAATATATTTCAGACATGTTTGTCAGTTATGAGTTATGAGCCAGTCAGGCCACTCAGGTGGTCAACTCTAAAACTGATTAAGCAGCTGTTTGCTTTCAAGGTCTTGTGTGTATTAGCTATCGGCCAGATGAAAAAGCAAACTTTAAGCTTTAATATTTGGCATAGCACATGGCCAGCTGGTGCAATTTATCCTCCTGGTCACTAAGAAACAGCAAGAAAGTGTTTTCTTCATTTCCTGTACAGCATGCAAAGCCTACACCACATTGTTTCTTTTCTACTTAAGCTTGCTCCTTGACTTGGCACATCTTACTCTATGTTGATGTCTGTTGCCAGTTGCAGCTAATACACAGACAACCCTGTGGGGTTGACATATGTATATATAGCAACCCCAAACCTTACGGTTTGAGCTGAGATTATTAAATGGCATGTATCACTAAGCTGCAGGGGTGCTGTTTTCAACTTGTATTGTACTCTTCTACTTTTGTCTCTTCACTCTGTTAATGTTTTATATGTTTATAAATGCACATATAAGTATGTTTTCCATCTTATATCATTTAATAATATTTATTTGTATGTCTTTAAAGTACTAAGAACTGTTGGGCCTTAATATTGCTATATAAAAATGATGATGTGTGTGTTTGTGTCTTTGTGCGTGTCCGCATGTGTTGTATGCCATCTATCTTGCTTAGTGTCAGAGATGAACAGAAGCTTATATTTGCTCCTGGTCACTTTATGATGTTAGAGACAAGCACAGACGTGAGCCAGGGCAAAAGAAAAAAACTGCAAACACACACACACACACACACACAGACACACACAGCTTTGGTCTCGCCTTGTTGCAGTTCCCACTGTGAGTCACAGAGGAAAGGCAGACAGAACTGTCTTTATACAAGCTGCTTATGAGAAAATATCAAATTGTGTGTGTGTGTGTGTGTGTGCGTGTGTGTGTGCGTGTGTGTGTGTGCGCACATGTGTGCATGCATGCGCCAGCATTATTGTGTGTATGTTAGTGGGTGAGAGCATTTGCTTTTTTTTGCTTTTTTGCAGTATGATGAGGTGGGGGAGAAATGTGAATGTGTAAAGTCAATCTAAAGGGCTCTCCTGCCTGTGCGTTCTGTACGTGTATAAAGATGTCTAGGAGAAAAGAAAATCACTTCGCCAGTGCTCATTACTCAGGATTAGAAACCAGCGAAAGCTGTATTCAAGATTCCATCAACCCATTGTTCTGAATTTAGAATTCACTTCAAATGCCTTCGATATGCCATTCTTCTTCTATATACTTTGCTCTCAGCAATCCAATCTGGCATCTTGCATGTTTTGTGGCTGTGGAGCGTTGATATATAACGCTTCTGTTCGCTGAGTGTGAGCTTGGTGACCTTGATGTAATCAGGCTTCTTTCATGCTTTAAACAATGGGAATTAAGAGATTTCCCAGGAAAGAAAAGATGTTATGAACACATAGAGTAACTCTGACATCAACGTCTTCATCTAATGGTTTGTGTCATCTTGTAGTCATTCGCTGCCTTTGAAAAAAAGATGTGGTATTCCCAGGAGGTAGTAATAGTAATTTTGACTGTATGCTGCAGGGCTGTAGTACTCGAGTCCGGTCTTGGACTCAAGTCCGGACTCGAGACTGTTTTTCTATGGTCTCTGACTTGTCTCGGACTCGGGAGTATTTGGACTCGGACTTGTCTCGTACTTGGCCACTGGTCTTGAAAAATATGGCTTTAGGTCTCGACCGAGTCCAGGTGTCTTTATTATGTTGATGATAATATTGGAGGGAAAGTAAAACACAGTTCAGGTGGGGATATTGTTTGGCTTTTTACAAGTTTAGCTAGACAGCTAGCTAGCTAACGCTACGCCAATGTTTGCTAACGTTAGCGCACCAGCGTTAGCCTAGCTTACTAGGTAAATATTACGGCTGCCTTTGGAGTTTCCTATATCTGCGTCCATGTTGTCAAAAATTTTTTTGAGCCATCATTTTATTACATGAAATAAGCTTTGCTCTTACAACATGGGTGGGTTTTGTTACGTTATAAAAAAGCTAACTGACTATAGTTAGCCCGTTTGTATGCTAGCGGACATTAGCTAACGTTGCCGAGCCAGCTGTCTCTGTGTGTGTGTGTGTGTTCCCTAAACAATGTCTTCCTGATGGATTTTTTTTTTAATTCTGCAATTTATCTCAAATAAACGAACATATGTTAAATTACACTCATACATAGCTGTAATGTTTTCTGAAAATACATGTATTTCCTATTAAACCACGTCCATATAACAATGGAATACAATATTTTTTAGGGAAGCCATAAACCAACCACAGGGCTACACTCTGTAATACTGGTCACTTCATTTCTACACTACATCTGGAGTGAAGCTATGTTGTTAAAGTGAGGAAAATAAGTATTTGAACACCGTGCTACTTTGCAAGTTCTCCCACTTAGAAATCATGGAGGGGTCTAAAATTGTCATCGTAGGTGGATGTCCACTGTGAGAGACATAATCTAAAAAAAAAATCCAGAAATCACAATGTATGATTTTTTAACTATTTATTTGTATGATACAGCTGCAGATATGTATTTGAACACCTGAGAAAATCAATGTTAATATTTGGTACAGTTGCCTTTGTTTGCAATTCCAGAGGTCAAACGTTTCCTGTAGTTTTTCACCAGGTTTGCACATACTGCAGAAGGGATTTTGGCCCACTCCTCCACACAGATCTTCTCTAGATCAGTCAGGTTTCTGGGCTGTCACTGAGAAACACGGAGTTTGAGCTCTCTCCAAAGATTCTCTATTGGGTTTAGGTCTGGAGACTGGCTAGGCCACACCAGAACCTTGATATGCTTCTTACAGAGCCACTCCTTGGTTATCCTGGCTCTGTGCTTCGGGTCATTGTCATGTTGGAAGACCCAGCCTCGACCCATGTTCAATGCTCTAACTGAGGGAAGGAGGTTGTTCCTCATGCATGGAACCTTCCGTGCCATGCATGATTTCAAACCATGACGTCTTAGTGTATAACCAACAGTAACCTTGGAAACGGTGGTCCCAGCTCTTTTCAGGTCATTGACCAGCTCCTCCCGTGTAGTTCTTGGCTGATTTCTCACCTTTCTTAGGATCATTGAGACCCCACGAGGTGAGATCTTGCATGGAGCCCCAGTCCGAGGGAGATTGACAGTCATGTTTAGCTTCTTCCATTTTCTAATGATTGCTCCAACAGTGGACCTTTTTTCACCAAGCTGCTTGGCAATTTCCCCGTAGCCCTTTCCAGCCTTGTGGAGGTGTACAATTTTGTCTCTAGTGTCTTTGGACAGCTCTTTGGTCTTGGCCATGTTAGTAGTTGGATTCTTACTGATTGTATGGGGTGGAAAGGTGTCTTTATGCAGCTAACAACCTCAAACAAGTGCATCTAATTTAGGATAAAAAATGGAGTGGAGGTGGACATTTTGAAGGCAGACTAACAGGTCTTTGAGGGTCAGGATTCTAGCTGATAGACAGGTGTTCAAATACTTATTTGCAGCTGTATCATACAAATAAATAGTTAAAAAATTATACATTGTGATTTTTTTTAATATATTTTTTTTTATTATGTCTCTCACAGTGGACATGCACCTACGATGACAATTTCAAACCCCTCCATGATTTCTAAGTGGGGGAACTTGCAAAATAGAAGGGTGTTCAAATACTTATTTTCCTCACTGTATTTAGTTGTTCAAATGCTCAGTACTAGTACCTACTGTAGCAGTATCAGTACTAATGTTCAGTATTATTACCTACTGTAGCAGTTCTAATGCTCAGTACTAGTACCTACTGTAGCAGTAGCAGTTCTAATGCTCAGTACTAGTACCTACTGTAGTAGTAGCAGTTCTAATGCTCAGTACTAGTACCTACTGTAGCAGTTCTAATGCTCAGTACTAGTACCTACTGTAGCAGTATTGTCTATGTAGCTATTATGAGTAATCACCATATGATATCAAGAGGAATGGCTATACTCCTAAATCCTGGGTGTTCTGACACGTTTTTTGCTTTTATATCAACAAATAACCCAAATTGATTGTCTTGATACTATCATGCATAAGACCTTTTTTTCTGTCCTGGACTCGGTCTTGACTCAGACTCAAACCTCTTTGGACTCGGTCTTGACTCTGACTCGAACCTCTTTGGACTCGGTCTTGACTCTGACTCGACTAGTCCTGGTCTTGGACTTGTCTTGGACTCGACAAAGGTGGTCTTGACTACAGCTCTAGTATGCTGTACACTTTTATGTGAAAATGTTCAACAAGAAGGATCAAAGGATTTTACACTTCAAAAGGTTTCTGAAAACAATGAAGCACATCTAGAATACCTTTTAACTAGAAGCTTACAAAGTCTTTAGCTACATAGTTGTCTTCCTTTGATGTACTGTAATTTTCTAAACTCTGTGTGTTTGTGTGTGTTTGTGCACGTGTGCTAGCGTGTGTAAGAACATAAATATGTTTCACTAGAAGGCATAGAAAACTGCTTTTCTAAATTAGTTTTCTATTTCTAATTTCTAGTCAACTGTTTCCCCCCATTATTCCACCAGGTGTGTCTGCGCCGCATTCCGCAGCAATAGCCGGCACTCAAGAAAATGCTTTTTATTCTACCACCAGAAGTGTGCGAGAAGCGGCTCACCACTAAACTCTGCTAAAAATACGCGGCAGCAGAGACGGTTTAAAACAGATGCCCCAACTCGGAGTAGTGTCCAACAGTAGTTTCCTGTAACCACAGGTCCAGAGTGTATTGATTCCAATGGCAGAGGTGAACACAGATTCTTTTGCCCCTTAGTCACCAAAGTTAATTTTGGACCCATTCCTCACAAGCTGTATATCTCCAAAACATTGTGACACTAAAGTGGCATTTTTCAGACGGACACATCAGGAGAAAATTAACTTGGTTTGAGACTTGTTTCTGTGTCAGGACCAAACTCTCGCGAGATCTGGCAACACAGAGACGCTAACGTCAGCTAACGTTTGTGAACGCCCTAACAAAACTAATCTTGGTGATGTTAAATATGTCTTCTAGCTGTGTAAATATCTAATGTTAGCAAAGTAACATATTATTAAATTATTCAAATATACATTTTCATCCAGCCACACAACGTTCACTACACGTTCAAACGAAGCCACGCCCCTTTAGGAGACAGGAAGTGTGTACTGTTTAATACCATTGGCTTAAGGATAAAGGATCTTTAGTGCAATGTCTCAAAACACCCCGCCTCAGACACCCCAAAATGTTAAAATATTTGTTTGGGTCAAGTTTCAAAATACATGACCCAGTTTGTAATGCAGGCTCTCTGTTAAATATTTTAAAATCTGTACCCTTCAAAGATAGCCAAGATATTCCTGATTACACGACTAAAACATTATCATGGTTATTATCTCATACTTTAGAAAGATCCCCAAAAGCCATGGAAGACATTATAAGTAGTATTCCTCTTGATAGACTTCATAATAAGCAAACACTTTTTTTTCTTCCCCATAATGTTTGAAACTGTTTAAAGACCACAGCAGTACATCTAGATGAGCATATGTACAGTCGCATCAACATTAGTTAATATGTTAGAGCCATACATGCAAATACTAAATCAATATAGGGCACATAACTGACATCAACAAAGCTTTTATGAGACATGCTGCATTTTTGGATATGAAACTGTATTGTGATTTGTGCGTTGTTTATCACCCTCGTCTCTTATTGGTTGCTGCCGTAGGGTGCTTGTTAGTGTTATATATTGTTTTGCTGAGCACTGCAAAGAAAATAACACTGGGATCCAGGTTACGCTCAGATCAGTCAGCCAGTGTCAGGATACTGATCAAAATTTTGAAAAAACATATTTCAACTTCACAAATCAAACACTCATTTGAACATTTTTTACAGACAAAAATGGTGAAACCAGAATCCTAAAGCATCATGGAGCTGGCCAAAAGAAGAAAATAAGTGTGCAGGCAGTAAACAAACTCAAGGCAGCTTGTATTATAGTTAATCATGACGACTATTATGACGTGTTGCACAATGGGCAGTGTGCAATTTTGTTAGCTAGTGGCAGTGTCTGCATGCAACATGAGCATGTCCATGCAGAGTGATGCAACGGTCTGTGTCTGTGCACTTTATATGTGTAGTATGTATTAGGGCTGTAACCATACACCAAACCCATGATTCGGTTCTTATCACAATTTTTGACCCACAATTCGATACAAACCTTGATTCTTATTTTTAATTTTTGGTGGGGAAGGAGGAGATTTTTAGAAAATAAGTTACTATATAAATAAGTTTATTAAATAACATTTGAAAAACTTGTATAAACCGAACACCAAAGAACAATATTAAATATGCAAATTATTAATGACATACACTAATTAACACCCGCCAAATGTGGGGGCGGGCCAACACACAAATACATAAACACTGGCACACACACCAGCCACTACTTTCTGTTTACTGATAGCTAGTGTTTAACTAGCTGGAAACAGGTCTCATTTCACCGTCCAAAGGCTCTGACACATTTTGTCCACTCTGCTTCTACGGGTTTTGTGCATTGTCGGACACATGTAGCCACTTTTTCTGAAACAACTTGCAGGACAGACACAAGTCCACAGCGGCTCACGGAGTATATGTCCAAGCCCGTCTCCCCCACTTCCACCTGCAGGTTGTCAGCTGTGTTTCTGCCTGGTATGGCCTACTGTCGGACGGCCGATTTACCTGGTCCTCATCAATATAGTTTCCTGTATTCACGTAGCTCTCCACAAGCAGAAAAAAGAGGAGCTTAAAACGCAACTTGCATGTGGTCTTGTGATCTGGATGGGAAGGATAACTCTGGGAGTTGGAAGGGGTGCGTCATGATTCTTCTCACTCCGAGACACAGGTTCGTGGAGCTGAATGTCAAGCTTTCAGTTTCATATTGCATATTGTTACAGCCCACGTATGTATGCACTATGTTGGGTTGAATTTTTGTATTGTTTGTTTGTCCGTCCAAGAGGAATGTCCTTCAGGCCAATAAAATCTTATCTTATCAATTAGAAAGCAATGCATCCAGTGGTTATTCAGGTGAAAATAATATTACCAACATTGCATTACAGTAGAAATAATCTAACCTTTTCTCTTCATAATGCATAATGGCATGTGTGTGGACTTAAAGGGGAATATCGGTATTTGTCAGTCTAGACCCTATTTTTCCATGACTAATGTAAAACGTTTTTTGAAAATCCAGTATTGAGCAAAAAGGCTGTAACCGACAGACAAACTGAGCTGCAATATAACCCTATAGGGCAAATGTGCATCATCAATGTACTACTAACCACTAAATATACTTATTTCAGTAATAGACAGGCTCAGACTGTTAATATAAGTGTCTGACTATATTAAGAGAAGATGGTGAAGTGTCTTTCAGAAAGGTAGTCACAGTGCCAGACCTATCTCCACAGTACTGCAGGGGCTAGCCATTGGAGGTCTGGCTAGTCCACATAACATGACAGCAGAAAAATGTGCTGAAACATGATGTATAGTGTGAAATGTGAGTTGGGAGAGATGAGAGATCTAGGGAGTTTATTGTTTTGGAGCACAGAAAGCATTGCTTTGTGTTAAATATATGAATTTCTTTTTTTGGCCGTCTGTCCGTTACCTTTCACTTTCTTTGTGTTGGTGTTGGAATTTTAATCTCTGGTCAATTTATGAGGGCTATGCTTAACTCTGCAGCACTGTGAAGGAAAGTCTGGCAATGCTAGACTAGGTCTGTGGTGACCATTTTGACCGGGGATGTCTGCTAGCCGAAGAGAAGAAGACTAACAGCCAAAAAGAAGAAGACTAATAGCCGAAGAGAAGAAGACTAACAGCCAAAGAGAAGAAGACTAACAGCCGAAGAGAAGAAGACTAATAGCCGAAGAGAAGAAGACTAATAGCCGAAGAGAAGAAGACTAACAGCCAAAGAGAAGAAGACTAATAGCAGAAGAGAAGAAGACTAATGGCAGAAGAGAAGAAGACTAATAGCAGAAGAGAAGAAGACAAACACTTGAAGAGAAGACAAACAGCAGAAGAGAAGAAGACTAATAGCAGAAGAGAAGACTAACAGCCAAAGAGAAGAAGACTAACAGCCAAAGAGAAGACTAACAGCCGAAGAGAAGAAGACTAATAGCAGAAGAGAAGAAGACTAATAGCAGAAGAGAAGAAGACAAACACTTGAAGAGAAGACAAACAGCAGAAGAGAAGAAGACTAACAGCAGAAGAGAAGACTAACAGCCAAAGAGAAGAAGACTAACAGCCGAAGAGAAGAAGACTAACAGTCAAAGAGAAGACTAATAGCAGAAGAGAAGAAGACTAACAGCTGAAGAGAAGAAGACTAACAGCTGAAGAGAAGAAGACAAACAGCAGAAGAGAAGAAGACTAATAGCAGAAGAGAAGACTAATAGCAGAAGAGAGAAGACTAATAGCAGCAGAAGAGAAGAAGACAAACAGCTGAAGACAAGACAAACAGCAGAAGAGAAGAAGACTAACAGCCAAAGAGAAGAAGACTAACAGCAGAAGAGAAGAAGACTAACAGCCGAAGAGAAGAAGACAAACAGCAGAAGAGAAGAAAGCAGATTTTACTGTGATGCTGTTCTAAGAGTGGCGAGCATAGATGCATTATGTTAACTGGATACCTGCTCGCAAAATGGCACCTATTCAGTGCAAATGAGTTGCTTGCCTGACTTTATATATGCTAAAAAGGTTTTATAATTCTGTGATATGTGGCACACTGAATATGCGCAGTAGAGTTTCTCCCACTGGCCCCACCCATGAGTTCCCGTTCGGCCCATAGACTTTACACTGTGGTGAAATCACAGGTTTTAAAATTGCTTTTCTCATCCATGTATTCAAAATTCAAAATAAAGTCATAACCGACCTTGTTTGCATTTCGAGGTGTCCTGATAGCCTCCTATCAGTCCTAGTATAGTCTCTTATACAGATGGTGGGCCAAGGGGAGATTTTGTGTTTTCAGACGGTGTCAACAAAACAAATACAAATTGTTGTCACTCACATATATTGTCTATCACTATAATATTGTTTTTTTGATGTTATTTTTTTCTCCAAGTTATTTTCCCGGCGAATAGAGCAGGCAGCTACGTGTGGGGTCCGAAATTTAATTTCAATTCAATTTTATTTATAGTATCAAATCATAACAAATGTTATCTCGAGACACTTTACAGATAGAGTAGGTCTAGACCATACTCTATAATTTACAAGGACCCAACACTTCTCAGGGCTGCCAACTCTCACGCATTGGCCGTGAGACACACTCATTTGACTGGTTTCACACGCTCACACGCCACACCCCCGATTTCTCACGCTGAAGTGTCAAACCGGTCGGTCAGATTTGTGAAAGATGAGTTTATCTATAGATCTACCTGTTGAGCCACTAGTGATTGACTAGTTGTGCTTTCAGAGACTGTGAGGGGGTCGCAAACTGAGAACACTTTTTTCACGTGCCATCCTAGGTGCATTTCCCCAGCTTCAGGTCTATGCTCTGAGTATTACAGACCCGTCCGTCGCTTCGTGTCGACTCTCTCTGTAACAATAGAGGGGAGCAGCGCGGCTGGTAGTGTAGCAACTTCAGTTCATTTTAGTGGACTCGCTCTGCTGTGGGCAGTGACGCGTTGCATTCGTGTAGTCCTCCAATAACGAGCAGCAACAGCCTCCTCTAAACCTTGTCAGAGACCAGAGACCCGAATGGGCCTCTGTGTCTGTCAGACGGTCTGAATGAGATACTACCATGTCAGCGGAGCAATGCCATGCACAGCAAACTATATTACAACTCTCCAAATCTCGGACAACAAAGATGGTAGGAGTTATATTTTGAATGTGCACAACGTTGTAAACATGAGCAGAAATCTGGTGAAACACATCTGAGCTATACTATACTATATATACGATACTGCAACGTTGGGCCACTATTGTGCTTCTCTAACCTTGGTGCATCTCTAAATTTAACTGTAAATAATTCTTTCAATGTTTTATAAAATGAACAAATAGTCTTTATTTTCCCAAAAAGGTAAATACAGAAAGTGGCACACAGAGGATGAGGGCCAAACATTACTGAACCTTGGCACAAAGGTTAAAGGATTGTCATGTAAGACTTGATTTCTCCATTTTTTTGCACAAAACTCTCCAGAAAGTGCCATTTAATGGTTTATTTGTCAAAATGTTTTCCTGGGGGGGGGCATACCCCCAGACCCCCCTAGGGAGAACCCCCATCCCCCCACATATAACAAATCCCAATTTAAACCCTGAAGGATAATGATGCTGAAAGAGCCAAAGAAATTGCTTTGTACGTGGCAAAATATGGGTTGGCCCCCCCAAATCTCACTCCAGGGTTTTTGGAAAAGTTGGCAGCTCTGACTTCTAGTTATTCAATTATTTATCAACTAGAGTGAAAGTGGTTAGGAAAAACTTCCTTTTAGGGAGAAACCTGGGACAGACTCAGGCTTTTGGTAGGCGGTGTCTGACGGTGCCAGTTGGGTGGGTGATGCACAGTGGCAATGATAGTCACAATAAAGATAGTGACTACAAATGGTAGTCGTAGTAGTACATGTCATAGCAGGGCACCGCAGGGCGTTACAGGGTGTAGCTTGGAATAGCAGAGCATAGGTGGATGTAGCGGGATGCAGCAGGGTTCAGCAGGACACTGCAGGGCATCGCAGAGTGTAGCAGGGTGTAGCCTGGGGTGCAGCAGGGCCACGGCGACAGCTGCAACCAAGGACTCCTAGGTTAGAGCTTGGTTAGTAACAGGTATTTCAATCAGGAGAGACAGGTTTGCAGATATGCAAATAAGATTTAATGTACAGCTCAATAAAATGTAGAAAGTCTTTGGTGATTAGACTCCATCACTACACGAATATTTTGTGTGTATGCATATATATACACACACCCCAGGAAAGATTGAACCTGTTAACTAATTTTACCCACTTATGCTACATATTCATTTTAACACAAAATGTGAATGTAGAGGTAACGTTACCCATTCGTAATGTTTTATATAGAACCGTCAGACCCCCCGATGGAATCTAGACACCGAAGGTGGCGACAAAGGAGCCTGAAGACCAGACTGAAGGAGGCTCTGGACCGGTCAGCTGGAGTAGATGACTGGAGGTGGAAGGGGGGGTGGAGGGTTGCACTGCAACGACACATAAATGGCAGAAGGAGAAATAGATTTTTAAAGCAGGATTGTGACTCTGTGATTGGCCTTTCCATTTTGTGTACGAGTCTGATTGGTTAAGCAGGAAGGTGAAGAACAGCTGATTGGAGTTAGGTAGAGCATTGATTAAGTTTGATTAAGTTTGGTCTTCCTGAAACAATTTACACTGAGCCACATTTCAATCAAGAGAGACTAGTTGCAGATATGTGACAGTTATACACAGCATGATAAAATATACATTTATTAGGATAACAGCTGAATTACCTTAGGAGAGCATTGATTAAAAGTTAGGTCTTCCTGAAAGAATTTATGCTGAGCTACATTTCCGGGACGGGATGCACACAAATAGAAAGACAAGAAGAGAGAGCAGCTCAGTGTGTCAAAGGAAGGAAGGAAATCCCCCAACAGTCTAGAACATGCATGAGGTATTTGTTGGCTTCATCTAATAGCGTGCGTAGGAAAATGTGCTGGTGACGCGTTTGTCAACACACTGGCCCGCTAAGTAATCGAACGTTGGAAGCGGAGAACGCTGTACATTTATCTGTGAAACACCTGCCACTATCCAATCATTAAGCCACCTGATTCTAGGGTAGTTCAATTCATTAACCATGTGTATTTGGCAAAGAGATGTTATCAACCAATTAGCCCATTTCACAAGATGGGGCCACTGTGTAAACAAGTGTATGGACAGGTGGTGCTGTATAAACAGTATAAGACATACAGTGCAGTGTAGACAGTAGTATGGTTAGTATGGTTTACAGTAATATAAATGAAATATAAACATGCAATATATTAGTAGTAGCCTTACAGGGCAGAATAGATATACTGTAGATATGCAGATATGTGCAGTGTAGTAGCAGTAAAATTATAAGAGTAGTACAAATAATTTAAATATATGCAGTGTATTAACAGTAATATAATAAAAACACCCTGCCAAAATGTACCCTTCCAATTAACTTAACGAGCACTGTACCCTGAACGGTACACTTGGTCGCTGTGGCGTCACCGTTTACTCCACTCATTAACGTTTTATAATTTTTAAGCATTACGTTTTCAAAATATACGCTCATGTGGCACAATTGAAAGCTTAGCCTCTCATGATTCAATTAAGAAAATTAAGGAAATTAAGAAAATAAAGAAATACACTGCACACCTAGTGTCTAGAGTCGGGTGTGCATTCACACCTTGTCCTTGTGCCTTCAGTCACAGCAGTGAAAGATAGCCAAAAACCTTTTTTCATACCTCGCCAACAATCCAAGGAAATAGAATATCCAAGCCATTTTATCCAAAACAAGCTGTTTGTTCATAATCTAGAAGTTTCTGGTCGAATTTCAACGGAAAGAAGCTAAACCGTTTTTCATTTCTGGACTTTGAATTGCATCTCCCTTCTCCCCCGAGGCTTCCACGTGTTCAATGCAGGTGTCACTGTATTCACTGGGTTCACGGGGGCCTGGGAGAGCTCTGGAGAATGAAACATAACTGACAGATGGCAGACCCAGATGAGGGAGATCGACATTTGCTCGGACCAGATAAATCAAGATGTTACAAGCTACGTTTTTATCCAATAAGAAGGCCAGATACCTGAACACTGTGGATCTGGTCTATTTCCTACGGAACAGGTGGAACCAATATATGGAGCAGGAGTTTTCCCCTGCTGAAAATTGATGTGGAGAAGGGTGAGAGAAGGGTACAGAACCTACATCTACTGTTTTGCACTTTTTTAGTGGTAGAGACAGAGGATTGAAAGGCAACTCCAATAAAAACACGGGCTTTGAGGTCTTACGCCAGTGACCTTGATATGTACAAGCGGGCCCCACGCCTGCTTCTAGTACATTGCTTTATTTGCAAACATGAGAAGTACAAGGTTGAGACACAAAGCAGGAAAAGGGTAAAAGAAAAACTCAGTATGAAACACTCACTGCCCCGAAATTGATTCTTGCCTCTGAAAGGAGAAGGGCTGAGTCTCTCCGTCTCCATATCCTAGACAGGGACTTGGTGGCTAGTGAAGCACGGTATTACTTCACCTGCTGTTAGGATAATACCCGGTACCTGACCACACACAAAATCGAGAGAACAGAAACAAACATATGAAAATGAATACAAGCTCTTCTGCAAAAATAATCGTGGAAAAAACTGTGCAAGAACCTGAGGGAGTGAACATTGTAGCTTATAAGGCACGCTCCCTTCTTGAAATTCCAGAAGGCACCCACAACCTACCTTGTAAATGTGGACAATCTATCAGCTGACGAGATTGTTAATGGCACTTCAGAGGACAGCAGAAAGATAGTGTCCACTAATGTAAGGACATTGTTACCCTGGCAACCAGAGGACGGTGGCACATGCCAAAACAGTGCTCACTTGCAATGGCAGTTCGGCTGCTAACTGGCTCTGCACAGCTTATAGGGTTATACGTTTGGTAAATGGTCTGGGTCACTGCTCATCCAATTCCCAGGTCCTTGAGCATGATACTGCCCTTGCTCCCCTACAAATGGAGAGAGGAGAAAAATACATCCCTGACAACATCAGTGCTGAAGTGCTTGTGACTCATGTCTGGGGTAATAATTACTTTGGAGAGGACACTTTAAGGTAAAGGAACACATAACACCAATAGTATAATAATAATTCAAAGGGCCATAGACAGCATCCTTACCAGACACGTTATCCAGTTCATCCTCTTCCACTGAATCTTTCAACTTACACAAGAGGAAAGCGATCTGGTCCATAGAATTTTGCATTTAAGATAGATCTCCAGCAGGACCAATTCAGATATGCCCAAACTACCAGTAGAATAATTGATGCTGCATTCTTTTTACTGAAATACCTGAGGCCCAGAACAAAGTCCTTCCTGGATGGACAGTGTTTAAAATGTTGAAGGAAGACACAATCATACCATCTGTAAATATGTTGGCTACCCGCCAGTGATTGAAGCTTGCCCGACTGATCACAACACTGTCCACACCATCCTGAGCCGCTCCACTGCCATTGCTGACAGCTTGGAACAAAACGTTGTTTTAGTTATAGATCAAGCCATATATGCCATGACCCAAGAGATCCATTGGCAAACGAATTCTTACTCTGAGAGAATTGTAGTGAGGATGGGAGAGTTGTATGGTGATGCTGGCTTTCAGGCCATCTTGATTGAGTGACGTGGTGGCTGCAGGCTCAATCGATGGAGTGATTTACAACTTTGATGGTTCTCTGTTCAAAACCAACCAAGCTAAGCTGATGCATATCTTGCTCGGTAAGATCAACCCGCCTGCAACAGTGAGTGACATTCCTGATGGCTTAGTTTGGATTTGGGATGCTATGGCTCTGGTGCAACAGCTTAAGCCACAGGCAACATTTGGGTTGTATGCTGATCATGTGAGGACATTAGTTCATTCAGCTCAGGCAACCAAGTCAACAGAGCTTCATTTTGTATTTGACACATACAGCAACACACACAGTGGAACTGTAGCCTATGTGAGTTGGAGAAACCGTTAAAATGGAATGTTTACACCAAATTGTTCAAATGTAAGTATGCAGAGAAATCATGTTTGCCATGAATGTTTTCCACTGTTTGCAAAATTTGAATGCACCTCAGCTTACTAGAAGTAACGCTAGATACAGTGCATGAAGCTAGCTACTGCTAGTTAGCCAGCTGACAATACCATACTTAAACAACACTAACAAGACGCTAACATATGTTTGAACAACGCAATGTATAAAACAAACATTTTGTATAAACTGAACAAAATTATAAACCCAACACTTTTGTTTTTGCCCCATTTATCATGAGCTGAACTCAAAGATCTGAAACTTTTTCTATATATATACAAAAGGCCTGTTTCTCTCAAAGATTGTTCACAAATCTGTTAGTGAGCACTTCTCCGTTGCCGAGATAATCCATCCACCTTGCAAGTGTGGCGTATTAACATACTGATTAGACAGCATGATTATTGCACAGGCGTGTTTTAGGCTGGCCACAATAAAAGGCCACACTAAAATGTGCAGTTTTACTGTCCGAAAACCAGTCAGTATTTGGTGTTAGGGGTTCTTTCTCTTTCTCTCTCTCTCTCTCTGATTGCAGAGCCTGCCTGCAACGTGTGGTGCTGCTCGGTGAAAGAGCTCAGAAACTACTCTTGGATAGAACAGAGGAGCTACGATTTCTCCTGTTCAAGTCGAAGGTAAGGAAAACAATTTAATCTCGTAAGTGACTTGTTGTTCTTGCACATAACCGTGTTACTTTTGTTCCTCACACTGATAATGAAATCAAGTTTGTAAATGTCTGGTGTCTATGTTTAGAAATGTAATAATATCTAAGCAAACTCATCGAGGGGGGGGGGTGGTTGTGTATCCATTTTATAAATACCTTTGCGTGTAAAACATCCACCTTGGCCAAAGTGCTGAACAAACCATTACAGTGTATCGGCAGACTTCAGAAACTGGAGAAAGGGTAGGGAAGCTTTCAGTAGGCATGCAAGTAGCAAGGCACACATTATAGCTGTGGACATACATACGCATGGAGGACAGGTACAGGGTAATGGACAACAATACATTGAAATAAGTTATATTACATTTGGTTTATATCAGGAACAGGTCCCAGGTCAGGCAGGAACAGAACAATGAGCATGACAAGGTGAGGTCTCTATGTATCTGGAGAAACAACCTGCACAGATGAAGTGAAGGTGAGATTCATGAACATAATCAAACATATCTATCAAAGCACTGTGTGTGTGTGTGTGTGTGTGTGTGTGTCACCCTCGCATTGTTGCATTATACTGAGCCAGCTGGGTTCGTTAAGTAGGCCCAGAGCCTTAGGCTTACTCAGAACACCTTGGCCAAAAGCGCTGAACCAACCATCATGTTGGCATGTTTAAACTGGAGAAAGGGTAGGGACGCTTTCAGTAGGCATAAGATCAGCAAGGCACAAATTATAGCTGTCAACACACGTATGCATCTACAAAATTCTGTAAGAATGCAATTATGTAACCCATCAGCAAGTGCTCAAGAGGCAGCCAGTTCTGCTCTCTTACAAATTGTAGGTGCTGTGAGGTATCTCTCTAAACAGGACTTGGCTCTTAGAGGCCATTCCAACAAGGAGGGAAACCTTCAGACTTATCTCAGGGATAAGGCAGTCAGACCCCAACCTGGCTGCAGAAGCATCTCTGCTACACCAGCACTGAAATACAGAACAAAATGTTGAGCATTATGGGAAAAACCATAATTAGTGTGGTTGCTGAAGAAATTTCTGCCTTGCCTGTATTGCAGTGTTCCCTCATAATGGATGGAACCCAGGACGGAGTAGATCTCCATTTGCCTCCGCTGTGACAAAGTCCTGGAGCCAAGGGACAAGTGCATGGGGATGTACAAGGCCTCTTCCAAAACTGGCATGCATCTTTGGAAAATTGCCTCAGATGTGCTGCTCTGCCTAAACCTCCCACTCTCGGGTCTTTGGTCTCAGTGGGTCTAACCGCAAAGATGGTTTTCAGTCATGGTGGTTCTCCAATGTCTCATATAATGGTTTACCTAGAAAAGAATAATTTGATGATGAAAACTCATCAATTTTATCAATGATTTAAGCTGGCAAACCCATTACATCAAAAGATCTTGCAGAACAAAAGCCAAGGAAACGAGGGGACAATGCTTTGTGATGTCCTCCAAAGTGGGCAAAGTTAGTGTAGAGAACCAGTGGGCGGGACAAACACTGTCACGCCCAGTGGACATCTGGTGTGTGATTGTGTTTTGTGTTATTTCTTCAGTTTGTATAGTTGCAGTGTGGTTGGTGTGTTTTGCACTTCACAGTATTAGGACATGCCCCTCCTGCTACTGCGGCTCTCTCATCACACCTGACACCAGTTACTCATCAGCACATCTGGAATTCATCAGCTCATTAACTACCTATAAGGACTAGGCTGACTTTCCTCCCCCTGCCAGATTGTTAGCTTACCACGGTATGTGTTACCTCCAGCCTTCACGCAGTAGTTCCAGTCTTGTTGTTATCGAGGTTCTAGGCTGTTCAGTGTTCCCAGAAATACTCACCTTCGGAATCTTCTGCCAGTTCTGTCTTGCGTCAGACCCAGCATCTCCTCTGCCAACCCAGCTTTCTCAGAACCAACCCCTGTCTGCTCTGCCGTCACCGGACTTACTAACGCTCTGCCAGCCCCAGCCTGCTTCAAACCCAGAGTCTCAAACTAGCCATTGACTTTCATTATTCAATAAATCGATGACTTTTGCACCAATTCCAGTTTCTGCCCCTGAGACACATTACAGCGAGCACTTTTCACGGACAAATTTAAACCTGGACCACCAATCACACAGCTGAGAGCACATCCTCTTCCTAGCAACAGCATAGAAATCAACAGTTTATTTCCTCAAAAACATTTTGTTTTGGATGTTCGATTTTCAAATTATGAATTTACAAAATAAAAATACAACTGATGACTTTTTAAATAATATTTTATAGAATATCTTGCCTAGAGAGCTCTGACAATTCCCCACTGCTGCACACTGTTATTGGCTGAAGGTGACACCCATGTGGGAGTCTATAGAGACAGAGCACATTTAAGTCCCACCCCCACTGGAGGGAAAATAACTCTCCGCTCTGCAATAACTTATATTACGTGAAGGTTCCTTTTTGTCAATTCCCTCTCTTTCAACACTCGCATTAAATACATTACCAAATCAGCTTTTTTTAATCTCAAAAACATCTCCAGACTCTGGCCATCACTCTCTGACTCTGAGGTAAAAACTCTCGTTCATTCTTTCATAACCTCCTGTTTAGATTAGTGCAACGAGTCCTGTCTTGGGTCCCCAGCAAAACCCTAGACAGACTCCAGTATGTCCAAAACTCTGCTGCCAGAGTCCTCACCCACATGAAGACCTGGGAGTACATCACCCCAACTCTCATCCACCTTCACTGGCTCCCAATAAAGTCCTGCATCATATATAAAATTCTCCTAACCTACAAATTCCTCCATGCCCTGGCCCCACTGTACCTCTCTGACCTCTTCCATCCATACACACCACCCTGAAACCTGCGGTCCTTAGAAGCTGGCGTGCTGTAAAAACCAACCCAGCATGTGTTCTGTCCTATAGTTAATTTTTTTTCTAACGCAGCAGTTTTAAAAGTGTAGGATTACATTTGCAACCTGGTTACAGTGTTCTCGCTCGATACTGTCCAAGTTCAGTTAGTTTTGTTAACATTTAGTAATTAGGTTAAAAATTATTTAATTCCCCTTTAAAATGCATATTTTCTGTTAGGTCTAAAACAGTGACGACTTATGTGGGGTTGTGCAAAAGCCAATGCAGGTAGAATCTAGAAGTCATTAGGAATTGAAAGACTGAGGAAACATCTCAATCTGCTCTCTTTTGCAAGTGCATGGTAGCTTTAGTGTAACTATTTTAAATTGTAAGTTTATATGCAAACAGATTACACTGTTTACATACCGTAATTCCTCAAATAAAGACCAGTAATCAAATAAAAGTGGGCCTCTGATAGTGGCCTAGGGCTTGGTCAACATGAACAAATAAAGGAAAAAATTTGTGTGGATAATCTCCTTAGTGCCTTTCATATAATGTGCATTCAAGTTTACCGTAATGTACATTTCTACCAATTTAATTTAACAGATTCAACAATATATTCATGCTTTTTTCCATACTTTGTTTTTGTGGATTAGGGGAGAGCCGGGACGATTGAAACGCGGGACGGATGAAACATTCCAGTTTTCTCCGAGTACAATGATGATAGACAGACTTCCTTAGGTCTGAACATAGAGCATGTTAACCTCCTCCTATCAGCCAAATATCTCCCTGTCATTTCCTTTTATCGCGGAGTTACAGCCGATAAACGAGTTTTGATGGTCAAAAGTAAACTTCATTAGCGGTCACATTTTTTCGATTATTAACGAGGGTTTTTCATTTAAAGGTTTGACTACATGCTCATTCAGTAGACCAGTTAGTGTTCTCCACAATCCCAGACTTTTGTATTGCATGCTTGTTTACATGAGAAGCAAAACAGGTTGTAATGACATGTGTCTATGTCGGGACGGATGAAACAGCTGTTTCAACTGTCCCCGACTTGGCTGGAACTCCATGGATTTTAAGTAAATGCACAAATATCTGTGTTTATACAATTATTTATGGAGGTGAGACATGGAAAAGCAGTTTTAGAAAGATGAAAATATATTTGAGCCCACCAGGTAGGGGGGGTCTAGTTTTCCCATGTTATCCTATGGAGACTGACGGGCTGGGGCGCGTTATTTTTATGTCCAGTGGTCTAACCCACGTAAAAACCTAGTGAAACGACATATTCCACAATAGAAACATGATATAAATGGAAAAACCAACTGTTCTAGCTATAAAAATGTCATAATCATCCACAGTGCATGATATTTCAATAACCGCTTCATACGCGCTTCAGGATGATGGCAATGAGTTGTTAACAGACATTCACAAAGACGCATAGTCCTGCAACAATCTATCTAAATTAACACCTTTTGGAAGTGCCATCCATCATATACAGTAAAATATTAAAGTTGTTGGAAGTTTATATGGCTTAAACTGTATGTTTCATTCGTCCCCGCATGCTGTTTCATCCGTCCCGTCCAGGAGGGACAGATGAAACATTACGCACGTCCCACTTTTGCGGTAATAACTCCTCAACGGTTTTGTTCAAAGCTGAAAATGCAACTGTATTTGACAGATGGCACGTGTAGGTTGCTAGTGACAAAATATCAGCTTTCAGTGTGATACGACCGCTTTGTAAATTACGTTTAATTAAAAAGTGTTTCAACTGTCCCGGCTCTCCCCTACAGTACTCAGTAATGTATTATTGTCCTACCAGTATTTTAGTCGGTGCGTCTGGATGTGTTACTCAGCAGTGTAGCGTGTAGTAACGTACAGCTGCCACTAGATGGCTACATCTACAGTAGCTACATTCGATGTAACATTTAGTGACAGCAGAGAATGACGGCTCTGGTGCTAGTGACAGACTTTTCAACAACAAAACAAAAAAAGTTTTAATGTATGTGGAGGAAAACTCGGGTGAAAACGCTGCGAGACATTTTGACAATAACCCCAGGAGGAGCCGATACTGGAAGAAACAGAAGGATGAGCCGATGAGATTAGCCAACAGGAGCCGAGCACGGCTAACTAGCTGGAGGAAAAGAGTTAGCCTGGAGATAGAAACAAAGCTAGCTAGCTGGAGGTGGGAGGAAAAGAGTTAGCCTGGAGATAGAAACAAAGCTAGCTAGCTACCGTCTGTAATGTTAATCAGATACTGGTGTAACTACTGTATGCTCTTATTGTAATCTACCAACAATACTATACAATACTGTCTACATAGAATTCAATCTTAAGGCTTATAACACTGACTGACATTTCAACTCCTTTCAGTGCTTGTGCTTTGACTGCCACTTCAAACCCATAGGTCTTAGGTCATTGTTCTTAAAGTCCATGTTGCAGGTTTAATTTTACAACGAATTTGTGCAATTTGCTTGTTGGTAGTAAATATTTGAACTGTTATCCATTGTTTTTGATGGTGTTGGATATTGCAAAACTGAATATAATACCAAAATTAGGCACAATTTTACAGTGTTTCATTTTCCCCCCACAATGCATTGCATGACGTCACATTAGGGAGATAACACAGCAGCCTGCATTGTATTTACCACTGGTCTGGCCTAATGTGGCTTCTAGTCTTTTAATATTAACAGTCTATGGTCTCGATCAAGTCCATGTGACTTTATTATATTTATAATAATATTGGAGGGAAAGTGAAACACAGCTTAGACGGGGGTGTTGTTTGGCTTTTCACAAGTTTAGACTGCTAGCTAACGCTAGCTAACGCTACGCCGCCGGACGTTAGCACAACAGCGTTAGCCTAGCCTGCTAGGTAAATATTACGACTGCCTTTGGTGTTGCCTATATATGCGTCCATGTTGTCAACATCATACATGTGGCATTAGTGCACCTGTTGCACATAATTGTATTGAACAAAATAGTAAGCTTCGCTCCTACGAGATGGGGGGGGGGGGGGTTTGTTACGTTACACACAAAGCTAACTGGCTATAGTTAGCCTGTACGGATGCTAGCGGATATAGCTAACGTCGCGTAGCCAGCCTGCAACTTCGGCAGTAGAGCTTCGGTAAACTAACACGACCGCGTTGTCGCCCACAATCAACCTGCAGTGATGTTTGAAATATAAACAATTACAATCCTGGTTCTGCTGGTTGGGGAGGACCATGATCCTGTCTGAAATGTCACAAACGGATTTAGGCATCTTCAGATCAGCTGATCGCGGGGCTCGCTCCCCGACCGGAGGCTCGCTCCCCGACCGGCGGATCACTCCCCGACCGGAGGCACGCTCGCTTCCCGACCGGAGAGGCTCGCTTCCCGAGCGGAGGCTCGCTCCCCGACCGGAGGCACGCTCGCTTCCCGACCGGAGGGGCTCGCTCCCCGACCGGCTCGCTCGCCTACAGCACCCGCACTCCATCGCAGCTTCGCCGCCACACACACACAAGCACCGGCCAAACAGCGACACGTTTTCACCGGAGGAAGAGGTAAACACTTAGAAATAACACTCGGGGATGCCTTCTATTACTATATCTAGATAAGTGTACCAGTACTTATCTGAACTAACGACAGGATCCCTGTCACTAGATCGAAAGAATACGTTGACGTTCACTCGGTGCTATTCACTGACAGTAAAAAGTAAAGTCATTGTATGCACTGCTGCGCTGCTAAAATAAAGGAGACAAATAAAGGAGATAAATGAAGGAGACTTCTCCACAATCTTGACAATTCCTCATTTGCCCTCTCACGTCCGGTAGGTTCGTAATTATTCGGCTGCTGGCCTTTCCTCCTCTTCCTCCTCCCAGTCAGTCACCGTAGTTCTAGTGCTAGGCTGAGACTTCGCTTCCCACTATGACGTAATCACCGAATTCACTTCATAAACCCGCGAACACCAAAAATGACCAAAAACTAACTTTTAACACTATTTGGAGACATTTTTAAGCATGATATACATATCTTGAGTGATTTTTGTACCCAATAATCAACAGTGGTGGTTAACTTGCAACATGGGCTTTAATGTTTTTTTACTCTTTAAAGTAAATAAAGTATACTTTAAAACTCCCACAACTACCACTGTTCATGCAATTTTCTAAACTTCAGAGATTTCCTTGCTTGAACTTCAACTGACAGTTCAACTTCACTCAGAACATACACTTACATTGACACTTAAACTTAATTTAGTGATCAATTATACAAGAAGATTTGAATCTTATTGGTGAACTTCACATTTAGAATTTGCTCAAATCCACATGATAGCAACACAGCCGTTTGAGGACACCATGCAGCTTCCACGACAACATTCCAGAGTTGAATCAAAGTTTTGTTAAAAATAGCCTACATGTAAGCTTGAGGACATAGTAGCTTCTATCATGAAAAAAATGTAATCAGCAGCTTAGTTACAACATGATTAAGCAGCAAAGCAGGTTTGTGTTTATATGTGCACTATTTATTTAGTTAGGAAAATCCTTTTATCTCTACAAAGCTAAAGTTAGCTCAAGCTGGCCAGCTGAGGTCACCAGGGACTAGATGTCCTCTCTGTTGTTTTTTATAGAATAAAATTTAATATGAATACAGTTAGTTGATAACTGGGGTATGTACTGTATAATCACAATAGAGGATGTCATTATTGACACTAAACGTTCAAGTTAAAGCACACCCTCTCATGTAATATTACATAAATTCATACCTTTACCTCACTCAGCATTTACACTTTAATTGACACCTAAACTTTACTCAGCGCTTATTAGGGATTCATATTTTTCCCCAAAATGAGACATTAGAACCATCTACTTTCCAAAAACAGGAAATACATTCCTCTCTTCTGGGTTGATGTATTTATATTAATAGGATGTCAAATTAGCAAAATGACTGTCACTTGAGTACTGGTATATATCACTAAACATTGCTCTCTTGTGATTATATTGTAGTTTAAGAAAGATTTGATTATTGGAAAATAGATTTGATTATGTGTGATTAAGCCTTGTTTTAACTTCCCCATACTGTATTAGCGCTGTGAGCATCTGTGCTGTTCCTGTGGGCTATGATGAGTAATCCATCAAACAATAACTGCTTTTTATATATCTGCAATTTGATAATTCTGTTTTGTTTCCAACTGAAGCAGATTACTCCTTTTTAATACTCTGTAATGATTGTACCTGTATACTGCTAGCGTTTAAAATCAGGGTTTAAAGTGAAAAAAACAACTTGGGTTGTCCACAGTGTAATGTTTCAATATGCACTCATTAAAGTTGATTTGACTGGCAAAACAGTTAAAGTCCTTACATTACACAATAATAAAAGTCATCATTTTTAAGCAATACAAAGTTGTGGATATATTTTTACTTCTTCCAACCATATATTAAATTCATAGTCAATGTAGATTTAAATATTGCAATAATATCATAATCCTACATTGAGTCCTACCTTCCTACCCTACCAACCCTCACGGTCCCTCAGATCCACCTCAGCCGGTCTCCTCTGCATCCACAATTCCAAACTCTGCAGATTTGGGGAGAGAGCCTTCTCCAGGGCAGCTCCCAGGCTCTGGACCTCCCTCCCCCACGAGATCTGCGACTCTGAATCCCTCACTATCTTCCAATCCTGCCTCAAGACCCATTTCTTCACCTCTGCCTATCCATAGCCCCATGCCCCCTTCCTTCTTATCTGTGCTTGCATCTAGTTTTGTGTTGTGTTGTTTGTTTAGCCTTGTTTTTGTGTTCTACCTTGCCCAGGAAAGTGACTTTGGATCCTTGAAAAGCGCTAAACAAATTCAATTTATTGTTATTATTATTATTATTGTTATTAGTCAAAAAGTCAGCTAACTATCTCTTTGGATGCTTTATATAGATCTTAGTGGTTCCCTAATACTGTATCTGAAGTCTCTTTTATATACACCTTAGTGGTCCCCTAATACCATATCTGAAGTCTTGCTGACTGCATGAGCCCCACAGTGGTCTCAGTACAGAAGAAACTGCAGTCCCGCATGTCATAGCTAACCTATTGTTCATTTTGTGATAAATATGTATAGCTCAATGTATTTAGAATCATGACCATCGCAGCCATTATCCAAAACTGATGCTAGATCGGTGCGGTAGATGCTAGATCAGATCCGCTGGAGGTGTCGACGTCAAAGGACGTCCCTCGTGGCCTGGTTAATTCTGCCTAAGATTCTCTTACCCTGGTATTCTTACCCTAACCCTACCCAATCCCCACTTCTCATGCCTAAACCTAACCAAGTCAACACGTCTAGTAGATCTGATCTAGCATTTACCCACCTTGACCACCCACAAGCTAATGTTTCCATGTTTTCAGCACCACAAATATATTTTTATGCTTTTATTAACAATTGTTTTAACAATTGAGCTATGCTGCCCCACTACTAAGTATTTGTTTTGGTGAACATGTTAGCAAGCAATTGCATGTTAACATATCCAGCAACATTGGCATCAATTTAGAGTTGTGTTTCTCACCATCTCTAACTCCAATATTCTCTCTACTTTAGCAGTAAGCGATGTGAAGTGAAGGTTGTTGATATTTTAACGCAACTGCCAAACAAATACAAACCCCGCTTTGGAATCCCTGCCCTGCAATTCATGGACGTGCATTTCCATAGCGACCACTACTGTTAGTGTTGATGCTGACTAAACAAAATATGGCAAAGTCAATGTTAGCCCATGTAAGGCTGTGGGTTAGCAAACTGTTACTGCTGTACAGTTACTGCTGTAAAGCCATCCACTTGGGAGCAGCCAGCACAAACAGAAGCAAACGGACAAGTTTATTTGTTTTGAGGTTTGTGCACACGTTGCTGTTTGTTTTCCATGTACACAGCCAGGCCTGGAAAAGTTAGTGTTCTTCACTCCTATGATTTAAAACATATTGCAACCTGAACTTACAAACAAATTACAAAAACTAGACAAGAGGAACAAATACAAGAAAAAAAGCTTTGTTGTCTCAGAGAAAATAAATCTACACCAATAAAGACAGAACTTTGTTCTTTCTGCCCTGCTGGGTTTGATATAAAACACTGGCCAGAGGGAATATAATCAGGAGAGAAGAGCAGGTGGGGGGCGGGAGGGGGGACAAAAAAGTTATGCAGGGACGCCCTGGTAGCTGAGTGCTTACAGCACATGCCGTATTATTGCAATATCCTGGGTATACCTCTACACACACACACACACGCACACTAGAGCAGTCAGCCTTCTTCTATAATACCATTCAAATTTAATTTACTTTTTTTAAATATTAAAATAATATTCAAATATGAAATGCAGCCTGGAATAAATATGTACTACACTACTCAGGCTTATGCATTGCCAATGCCACTACAGGCATTTGGTTGTTGTTACACGTCCTGTCCACTAGAGGGACTTCCAGTATCAGCCTGGGCTTGAAGGGGACCTACGTCATGGCGTATTGCATTTCTGGAACGCCGCTCTCTGTTTACATTATTCTCCACCACGAGCACACAAACACAAAACAACAGAGAACTCTGTAATGAAACATTAACAAGTGTATTGAAGCGGCTTTCTCACTCACGTAACCTATTGTTGATTAGACATGAGAAGAGGGAGATTAGCTAACGTTAGCCAACCTATTTAAAAAAAATCACATTTGAATAGTAATTTCAGCATTAAAATAATTGATTGATTGATTTTTTTACTATTTGAATTATAACAACCACACACACACACACACACAAATCATGGAAACAGAGAGATTGATTAACGCAACTTAAACTGTCCATACGTACTCTCTCATGCTAATCCTATTACACTATTGTGGTCAGATTTAACAGAAAATAAGAGCCTTAAGCGTGGTTTCTATGATTCAAAGTAGAGCATAAATTGCATGTGTTTGTATACATATCAAACACCACATGTAAAAACTGACAAAAACAATGTATTGTCTATCAATTCCAATGCAGAGTGGATAAATAATTGTTTTTCACATATACATATGCTTATATTTTTCTATCACAAAGGCTCAGCTGCCAACATGATGAAAGCTCTAAAAATGTCAAACACTACCATGTGTCATAATTACTGGATTCAATTCCCAGTGGATAATGACAGCCTTCCTCTGACACAGACCACACATTGCTCTGATGATGTGTGTAGAGTGGAGGTGATGATGCATCTTGCTTATCTAAATGAGTTACTTTGTGCTAGAACATCTTTTTTTCTTATTGCACAAATATATTTCTAGAAAGCAATGTGGCATTTGGCAGCACATGAAACACTGATTGCCTCTGGGGAATAAAGAGAAATGAAATAAAGAAAGAAAGTGGGGCAAGGGATTGGAAAAGAAAACATTGCATTAATCAGCTGGCAGTGGTTTTGGACCAGCAAGCTATGGACCACAATGGAACTTTGCATTAGTTGTGGAAGTCGGCTCATTCCAGCTGCCCTACTTTTCACAGCAAACACAAGCTGCTCCTTACATCTAGCAATAACATGACCCTTCATAATATTTAGCAAACTGGATATACATATACTGTATATCTATTTTTTTTTGTGTGAATGAAACCCTGTATGTAACACAACAAAACATAGCTGAAATTACATGAATTATCTAGGATGTTTAAGCCTTGGAATCTTTCTCTTAAGGAAAAATCTGACTACAAGGGAAAATAATTTCAGTTATTTCCAAAGCAAAGAATCTTTTAGCAATTAAATGTTACTCATTTCACCTTTTTTCAAGATACTGATGAAATAAAAAAACATAAAAAACACAGGAAATCAGAAATGTATGACTGGGCTGTGATGATGAATACCTAACTAAACATTAACTAAAATGTAAAACTAAACTGGTTTCTTAGTGTAAAGTTTATATACTGTAGCTGTACCATGTATCCATTGCGATCCTTTGGCTCTAGACCAAAGTGGGAATATGGCAGCATTCTTCACACTGTCCATGAAGAGTAGATGAGAAAGAAGTGAATAGGAATCCATACAGATATGAAGGATAATATGTTGCTTGGCGCAGGGCCATTGATGTATATTGCATGTGTGTTTTAAGTAAGACCATGTTTCTTCTTCTAGACAGCTTATTCCTCTCTCACACTCTATGATCAACCTGTAAAGAAATTGGAGGAATGTTTTGTATAGTTTTTAAAGACTATATCAGAATTTTCTTACCTAGTAAAGACACTGCCAAACCTATCTCTACAGCGCTGTGGAGTAAGGTCTGGCTACACCACACATACATTCTAGGATAGGAGAAAAAACACTGGTTTATTTGCATTTCTTTAACCAATTACAATCCCCTCAGCTGGCGCTAAGTTCCGGACGCAGTGACGGCGGCTCTGTAAAATAGTCTCAGCAATGGAAGTTGTTTTGCATACATACAACACAATATTAAAATAACTGTTCACACAATATAGTAAAGTGAGTTATTTAAACTAGCTGGATACCTACCAGTGTCTTGCTGTGTGTAGTTTGTCCACAGCAATCCCACCAGTCGGTCCCAAAACATCCCAGTTAGTAAATACCATGAAACATATTCTTTGTAAATCTTTACAAACATTTCCCGAAAAAAAACAACATGACTATCTTGTTGCACTAGCCAAAAACATTTCAAATATTGAAAACACAACCCAGAGAATGGAAAGTGAGGGACATCCGTCATACAATTATCCTGGAAATGTACATATGTTGATCCAGACTAGCTCAACTATAAATTATGTACCTCACATTTGTACTTACCATTCATGAACGTATGAGGTACAGAAATGTTAATGGGATATTATAGATCCTGGAAGCCTATGGTTTCCATTTATTGCTCACTAAAATAAAAATCTATTAGCAGACATTTGAAACATGCTTTACACGTGTCATCCATTCCAATGAACATCAAGTCGGCATTCATATTCGTCAAAATGACACTGTAATAAGGTAATACAGTGTAGGCTTTTAAAATCAATCAAACACTTGTTCATTATCATATTGTTCGGAAATTATTGAAAATCAAACATTGAAAAATCACAGGTATGGTCCTCTAAATATCTGTTGAGCAAGATTTTATTGTATATATCCACCACCACCATGCTGGTGCCTTTGCAGCAGCATGGAAGGGTGTTTCATGGCAGTAACTAAGATGCTGTTATGCATTATTATATTTAATTTGCTTATTTGTAATTTTAAAACAGGAAATACCTGTATCCCAGCATACAGTAAATGTGAGGAAACACCTACATCTAGGACGGATTCAATATACTGTATGTTCATATTCAGAGCTGTGTTCATTTTTTATTAAGCTCCTTTCACTTTTCTGCCCTCAAGACAAGAGCAGTTTTCCCTCAAGAGAAGCAAAACGGTTGATTGCAGTCAGTTGAAGATACAAATTCATGTGGTAAAGTTCAAAGTTTCATACAGATTTAAATTGCCTCTGCATGTAAATTCATTATCATAATGATTTGAATTGATACAGGGTCTGTGCTTGATATTCAGAACATTAATAAGGCAGTAAACAACTAGTTGCCATGTAAAGATACAGTGTGTATACTGTATATACTGTGTGTGTGTGTGTGTGTGTGTGTGTGTGTGTGTGTGTGTATACAGTGAGGAAAATAAGTATTTGATGATCCTGCTATTTTGCAAGTTCTCCCACTTAGAAATCATGGAGGGGTCTGAAATTGTCATTGTAGGTGCATGTCCACTGTGAGAGACATAATCTAAAAAAATCCAGAAATCACAATGTATGATTTTTTTAACTATTTATTTGTATGAGCTGCAAATAAGTATTTGAACACCTGTCTATCAGCTACAATTCTGACCTTCAAAGACCTGTTAGTCTGCCTTCAAAATGTCCACCTCCACTCCATTTATTATCCTAAATTAGATGTACCTGTTTGAGGTCGTTAGCTGCATAAAGACACCTGTCCACCCCATACAATCAGTAACACTCCAACTACTAACATTGCCAAGACCAAAGAGCTGTCCAAAGACACTAAAGACAAAATTGTACACCTCCAAAAGGCTGTAAAGGGCTACGGGGAAACTGCCAAGCAGCTTGGTGAAAAAGGTCCACTGTTGGAGCAATCATTAGAAAATGCAAGAAGCTAAACATGACTGTCAATCTCCCTCAGACTGGGGCTCCATGCAAGATCTCACCTCGTGGGGTCTCAATGATCCTAAGAAAGGTGAGAAATCAGCCCAGAACTACACAGGAGGAGCTGGTCAATGACCTGAAAAGAGCTGGGACCACCATTTCCAAGGTTACTGTTGGTACTACACTAAGACGTCATGGTTTGAAATCATGCATGGCACGGAAGGTTCCCCTGCTTAAACCAGCACATGTCAAGTGCCCATCTTAAGTTTGCCAATGACCATTTGGATAATCCAGAGGAGTCATGCGAGAAAGTCATGTGGTCAGATGAGACCAAAATAGAACTTTTTGGTCATAATTCCCCTAACCGTGTTTGGAGGAAGAAGAATGATGAGTACCATCCCAAGAACACCATCCCTACTGTGAAGCATGGGGGTGGTAGCATCATGCTTTGGGTGTGTTTTTCTGCACATGGGACAGGGCGACTGCACTGTATTAAGGAGAGGATGACCGGGGCCATGTATTGCGAGATTTTGGGGAACAACCTCCTTCCCTCTGTTAGAGCATTGAAGATGGGTCGAGGCTGGGTCTTCCAACATGACAATGACCTGAAGCACACAGCCAGGATTACCAAGGAGTGGCTCTGTAAGAAGCATATCAAGGTTCTGGTGTGGCCTAGCCAGTCTCCAGACCTAAACCCAATAGAGAATCTTTGGAGGGAGCTCAAACTCCGTGTTTCTCAGCGACAGCCCAGAAACCTGACTGATCTAGAGAAGATCTGTGTGGAGGAGTGGGCCAAAATCCCTTCTGCAGTGTGTGCAAACCTGGTGAAAGGAACTACAGGAAACGTTTGACCTCTGGAATTGCAAACAAAGGCTACTGTACCAAATATTAACATTGATTTTCTCAGGTGTTCAAATACTTATTTGCAGCTGTATCATACAAATAAATAGTTAAAAAATCATACATTGTGATTTTTGGATTTCTTTTTATAGATTATGTCTCTCACAGTGGACGTGCACCTACGATGACAATTTCAGACCCCTCCATGATTTCTAAGTGGAAGAACTTGCAAAATAGCAGGGTGTTCAAATACTTTTCCTCACTGTATGTATAATGGCGTCCGGAGCAGAGAATGAAGTCATACTCCTTCTGTGTGTGTGTTGTAATTCCAGCTTCTTGGTTCTTTGTTTTGCTAGCTGGTCTGGCGTTGGTATTGGACGAGTTGCGCTCTGTGAAAGCCATGTGAAAGCAATCCCAAAACAGTTTTTGTCCTATATATCAAATACGGCCCCTTTTAATTCCAACGTCATTACGAAATGCAGGTCTGTCTAGCTAGAATTTGAACTTGCAAGATTGTATTGCATGATTTAAATAAACGCAATTAAAACTATGGATCTTTCTGTTTTAAAATCAAATCAAATGTATTTGTCCCATACACAATCATCACCAATGAAAAGGGAATTCTCCTCAATGAGTTCAATGATACCTCACAAAAAACTCAAACTACGTCAGACAGTTAATTAGCTGTGAAAGGGTAAAACATAGGGGGCGGGCCAAACCATGACCAGTAAAAACAGGAACTCTCACAATAAGTTCAATGATACCTCACAAAATAGTGTATAACAAATGGGTCATTAGTTAAGCATATGAGGCGGGGCATATCGTCACCAATGAAACAGGAACTCTATGCTGAGTTCAATGATACCTTAAATGGGCCAGAGGACGTGTTCTCCATCTCAGTGTTTTGTTTGTACTTGTTTCTTCCTTAAATATATAAAAATAAATAAAAATTTCATCACGAAAAAGACTCTACCTTAAATTAAGATTACACTGACCAAATTTGAGGTTGATCAGATGACATCTCTAGGAGGAGTTCGTTAAAGTACAATGTGGAAATGGCCAAAATCGCACTCAACCTTTCAATTCAAAATGGCGGACTTTCATTAGTCTACGTTAAACATACAGCGGGAGACCATTTTTTAATTTTGTAGGGGAAGCCAGTGATCCATTTCCGTGCAGGTACTACAGCTGTAAAGTTATTAAAATTGTTGACAGCTGACACTTAAACACCAGTAAAGTAAATACACTGTTGTACAGCATGTATCACTCGTCTACACATACTGTATTCTGTTTTGTATTCTGCTTTATATTCTGTAACATTGCCTCACCTGCTTTCTTTCCTCATTTATCATTCTACAGTGTTCAACTTACACTGTCATTTATCATTCAGTGAGTGGAGAGGAAGAACTGTTAGTTCTCCATCTTGTTCCATTACAGCAGAATGTGCTGAGTATAATTTAGCATTAATGAGTCATTCTGTATGTGTGTGTGTGTGTGTGTGTGTGTATGCTTCGCCACTCTCATGTTCTTGTACGGCATGTGAACACGTTTTCCTGTGTGTGTGTGTGTGTGTGTGTGTAAGTGTGCATTTCTTAATGGGTGTGTATTAAACAGCTAATGAAGTATTTGTGGTTCCAGATGGGAAGACACAGTTTGACTTGTGATTCATGATCTGTCACATCCACTTTACCTTTCTCTACCTGAAAGTGAAAGTGGAGCCCAAGCAAAGCTAGTGCACTGTGGAAAGTGACGGTCAGGCTTAAAGAGAATTTGTAGAAAGAAATTTTAACATTTTAATGGGGGTATTGACTGGAATTCATAAGGTATATAATATTTAATTTATGGATTTATGGAAAAATCTAACCAGACACCGACAGATTATCTACTCTCTGTACTATTCTCACTTTTCAACTGTTCAATATTAAGGGCTATTATGGGCTTTTGCATGTTGTTTCCATTATTACACACTGTTACTTTTAAACAAGTACTTTAAAACAAGACAATATATCAAAGAAAAGTTTTTATTTAGCTATTCAAGTAGCGCATCAAACCCTCCCGTACATCCCGGTCTTCTCTGCACCTGTGACAGTGTCCCCCGGCTCTGCTGTCGCAGATGCATCCCAGTCGTTGTCATAAGCCATGACTCTCATAAAGATTATATGAAGCCCAGCAGGTCAGAACCAGAGATTTCACCCGTCGGACATCGAACGCCCACCAGACGGTCTGCGGTGGCAATTTTGCAAAGCGTTAATGCTCTGAAACACAAACAGTACACAGCATACGTGTTTTGGTGTGTAATCATGGTTGCTAAAGGTCCTGTACTTTATATAGCGTAAAGTAAATACTGACTGTGACCCTTAACACATGCAAATGTTAGCTAACGTTACCAGGAAACTTAACTTACCCTTTTGTGTCGGCGAAAATTAGTCATGTCGACGTCTGAACTCCGTCGGAATTCCCAAACTCCTGCTTTTTTTCAGCGGTGATTTTTGTTGCTTCCTTCAGCTTCTTTTGAAATTAAAAAAATCTTTTGGCTGTGGCAAGTAGCCAACGTGCTGCTGTGAGTCGCGTAGAAAATTACATCATCACGCGTAGCTATGGTGACCAGCCACGCTGAGGCGTTACTCAATCTGCAATGGAAAACGGACGCAGAGTGGGTCGAGTTGAGTAAAGGCGAGTAGAGTAGAGTAGAGTCAAGTCGAGTCGAGCTGTTACCAGCAGTGGAAAAACGCCATTAGTCCTCTAAGTACTTGTGTAATGCTGTCATTCCCTCTTTTTACTTTATTTTTGTTGATATATTGCGCCAGGTTAACACATGCACTGTCACCACTGAAAAGAGTCTCTCTGCATGAAAACTTCCACACAGAGTGCTTAAGCTATAAATACCTAAGATCTCTCTCTTGATATCTTATCCAAATATGGAATATGCATGTTAATTCAAAGCGCTGCACATTCCATGGCAATGCTAATGGATGTGACCGGATGTCCCTGGTAACCTTTGGAGAGTATCAGCTATCAGCAGGTGTCAGCCACGTGTAAATGCAGTCTGTACAGTCTGTGCAGAATGAGAAGGAACATGAAGATTGCCATCTGGTCAGTTCTATGGTCTGCTACTAGTCAGTTTACCGTTGTGTACTGTGAACAGGATGGCA
The DNA here is from genome assembly GCA_029931835.1 of Etheostoma nigrum. NCBI lineage: Eukaryota > Metazoa > Chordata > Actinopteri > Perciformes > Percidae > Etheostoma > Etheostoma nigrum. Next base: position 24,448,964 of record CM057246.1, read on the forward strand.
TAATAATAAATAATAATACATTTTATTTAATGGCTTTCAAGATAATCACTGTCACTTGACGTCACATACTGTCACTAATAAACATACAAAAACAGACAAAGGGCCTCATGTACTAATGCTTTTGCGCCTACTTCAGGCATATTTGTTTCGCAATCTGCGCATAATAGCATGGCGAGGTATGTACTACACTGAGGTAAAAGTGGCAAATTGCACGTTTCCGTGTCATGCATATGCATTCATTGGAAGGTCCAAGGCAAAGTGGGAGTTTTCCATAAAGAGATGGGAGGGAAAGCATAAAGTGCGCCTAATTATTAATTGAGCACTAGCAGCGGAGTAGAAGCCATCAGCTGCTATTTAAATAAACTCCAGGTGTACTTAAAACTTTCAAGAGACAAGTGTCTCGTTTTCTGAGTACAGTACAGTATTGGTACTACTGTAGAAGTTTGGTACCATTCCGGGCATTATTAGTGGAGTAATTTACGAGATATACATTTGGTTCCAATAGCGCCTGCTCTAAGCCATTCCGCTAATAGCGCTAACTTGCCCAATGTTGGACCAAGGGAAAAAAGCTTCGGGGGGGGGAGGGGGATGTTTGGCTCAAGTTCATGGTGCAAAGGACCCTAGGGTGAAATTACTCTGAACCATCCCTTTAACGCTAACTAAAACATCACTAATTTGTTTTATGCACAATTAATGAATGGACGCTCGCTCAATCAGAAGTCGATGCAGCACCGCTGCACTCAGCAGAGACTATTCAATTACCTCAGGGTCACAGCACATTATTTTGATCCACAGTGGGAACTTTAGTTGTATGCTTTGACTGTTACGCAAATAGAGGACAGGCACTTTCTGCAGGTAGCCTGACAGTAGGACATAGAACATGAAGTCGGCACACTGGTCGCTAATGTGCATCAGGCCAGGTAACTCCCGTTGGAGCATATGCCTTGCATCGCACATAGCCTCCACTGAGCCATCACAGTTATTTATGGTTTGTTAGAATTCATTTTTGTATCACCCTGTTTTGATCCCACTTAGTAGAAGGGGATGTTTTTGTGAGCCTTTATTTTTCCCACATGTTAAACACAGTTACATTGTTACCTTACACAGTTACATGTTACAGGTACATTGGTACTTGTGTTTGTTCCATTGTTTTGTGTTGAGCTGCTTATAAAAAGGGATGTTTAGATAACCTTTACATTTCTATATAGAGGGACACTACATTGTATTAGTATTACCAATTAATGTTCTATTCAGGTCAATATGCCCATCTGTTGTTGCTTAATGGGCGTGAGTTTGTCATATTATGCTTTCAGCATATCTTTTCAGCATAAAGTACCTTTAAGATTATTCATGAGAATATTCTAGAACGTGTTTGTAATTGTTTTGGATTGTTGCAATAATAATAAACATTTGGATAAAGAAAGTATTACACAGCTAAGCTAAAGCTAAATAACACACAAAAACATTTATATCCCGGACAATAGCCTGCAATTGTAACTGGGCTAAGCTAACCTGGGCTCGTTGACCAACAAAACGCAGCTACTAAAGGCTAAGCTAGCTCGTAATATTAAGTATATTGTGTCCTCTCCTTGCGTGTGTGCATTTGACATGAATGTAAGACCTATCGGGCCTGGATGAGTGTATATCTTTCCCACATTAATGAGGGGTTTGTGCTGTGTTAACTGACTCACCCAGCCGCTGTTTCACTTGGCGTTCCAGAGCCGGCCTGCTAGCTTTTGGTGTCTCCCTTGTCGAGAAGGCCAGCACACTCTGATGTGCCGCTCAAGCATCTCTGCCGTTGAGTCTGCACCAGCCCGGTCTTCAGTGTCGTCTTCCAGCATCGGGTCTTGCAGTTCTTTTGTGTCTTGCAGCTTGGAACCTGGAGACACCTGGACACCAATTCCTGGATTAACCCCCAGTTAATCTCTAAAGCCCACAAAGATGTCCCCTCATGTGTCATTTGTCAGCACTGCCCCTACAAAAACGGCTAACCACTTACTCTTCATGAAGACACTAGGCTGATATTATATCACAAGCATATTTTTCTACTCACACGTAAAAACGCAATAAAATATTTTAATTTAGCTTTAGTATGAACACATAGGGGCCTGACTTGCACCCGGCGCAGCACAAAGCCCAACGGAAATCTCTTTGCTAGTTTAGACCAACGTTGTCCAACATCGTTTAAATAGCAAATGCACCTGCGCTCATCTGTGCATGCTGGTCTTACAGGGAGGTGCATTCAGGTGCATTCTTGGTGTATTGCTATTTTCGCTATCTGCGCTTCATGTCGTGCGCTTAGATCATTAAAATAGGGCCCATGGTGGCTTTGAGTTTTCTAAGACACATACCAGTCAACAACTGCTTCAATGCAACCCACAGCTTTATTAAAGAGTGTAAGCCGATATTAATCTGACTTTCCATTCAAACAATCAGAAGTTATGTTTTTACTGCTACAATGTAGCACTAATACCACAGACAACCTTTGTTAACAAACACCATAAAAAAACATCCCCTGTGTGTAAAGGTGTTTAGTTTGACAAACTAGTCTTAAATCGAGGTCTGCTTGCAAGCTTTTTCACGGGAGCTTTCAACCACCTCTCACGGTCTGTTAGCCAACATTCAAACAGTACTTTCAGCAATCGAATAGTATTGATTTTTGTACTATTTGGATTATATTCAACTTTTTTCCAACAGTCCTAGTGTGGATGAGGTTGAAAGATGCAGAAAAAGATAGATCTTGAGTTAAGATAATTTGGCCAATATTAATGTTTGTCTCAGATACAGTGCTGTTCTTTTAATTCACAGTGGGGTTTCAAAATGTCATGTGCACCATTAGGAAAAGGAACACTAACTGGAGAATGATTTACAGCACCCAGAGACAAAAGCTTTAGAACAAACTAAAGGGTTGTAGATCATTACTGTTTCAACGGCCCCAAAAAAAATTCATCAGTGCGTCCTCACAAAATAGTCGGTGCTGGAGGCTTAGTGATGCAGTGAGTATTATCTGGCTAACGGTATGCAGATATGTTTTGTTCTGTTATTTCTACAGTGGTGCCGCAGTAATGAACCCTGCTCTAGTGCACATTGCTGAGGAGCTGATGCTTTTTAATAAATGTATCCAGGTAAACTAAGTGTTATAGTGCACTGTAACACATTATGCTCCCACTTATAAAGATCAATTGTTTGCATCAGATTTAAGGAGATAAACACACACGGGCAAAGCAGCTCATCACAAAACATTACAATGCATTATTTGTTTTGCTGCTGGTGGAAGAGTGGATTTCTAACGTCTACAATATAAAATAACATTGTTGTCCTCTAATGGCCTCACTTCTAGCTAATAAAGCAGAGATACCCAGAATGTACATGTCTAATAGAATTATTTGCACTGATTTAACAGCTGCTCTTTTAGTTGATTTAACACAATGTTATTTTTTTGAAACTTAATTTCTTCCAGTGTGTGTCTGCACTTCACACAACCCTTCCGCAGTTTGTATCACTTGAGACCTTAATGTGTCCTAATTAATGAAGCTGGATAAAGCAATGTCTCTTCACTTTACTTATGATGCTTCTACACTGGGTGCTCAAAACACACACAATGATAGTTCATATGGAAAGAGCTAATATTTTATTTAGCTACAGTGTTGTATAAACCCTTAGACCAAATTGTATGTGAGGTTTGTACTATTCAAATTTAAGTAAAAAAACATTTGATAACGTAGCATAGGTTACAGATATTCTTTTAATGTGGCTCAAGGGAAAATAATCCCTTACAAGTTTGTATTTTTGATGTCTGGTGGACCTTTAGTCAAACATGGAGATGATCACTCTCTCAACTCTTTTGAAGTTCAGTGTTTTTCTCTATCACTTGTATTATTATTGATCTCTTCATTGCTATTATATTAAACACTCAGGTCAGCTATCTCAAGTAATTAAATCTTTTCTTTTTCAGAAATGGTACATGAAAGATGGTACCAAGTGGGTTTTGTTGTACCAATACAGCCTGGCTCTCTGAAGAACTCAGTTTTCACCTGTGTGTGTGTGTGTGTGTGTGTGTGTGTGTGTGTGTGTGGTATGCAGCACTTTGGGGAGGATACAAGGGTAGGGAAGTTAATTACAGGACTTATTTTTCAGAACCTCAGCATATTCTTGTTACTTTTTTCCCTCCTGGCAGAGATTTCATCATCAAATACATACAGATACAACCTGCGCCAATGTTAAGCCGAAGTAAACACCAACCTGCATTGTTGTTAAGCCTTAGTAAACACACGAGTTAGACAAAAACAGCAGCACAATTTAACAGAACTATAATGAATGCAACCTCTGTAATGCTTCACATTGTGCAGTTGTTATTATAATGGAATAATGCATAATGCAAGCATTTCTTAACCCTCCTGCTGTCCTGCTGTCAAATCTGACCCTTTAAAAAATGTCCATCTGAAATATGGGTTTCTTTTTAACCAAATTACCACAAAAAATGGATTAGATTTCATACATAACTCTTTGCAAATACAATTAATCATTTTCATTCCTGACAAAACTCATCTGTACATTCCTCTGATTTTAAATATTAGTCAAAATAAGTCATTTCTGTTTTTTTAACTCAAATATTAGGTATAATTCTGTATAAATGAGAGTTATTGACCATGAATTCCAAAATGTCCTGTAAAACTAGTGGTAGTAAGGTGGTGTTAGTGAAAACTTAAAAAGTCTGAAAAAGGGACAAAAATGTCAATTCTTGTCTGTTTTTGACCCGACAGGACAACACAAGGGTTAAAGATTATTTTTTGTGGCTTTTCCCGTTATTGACAGTGATCAATCAAGAGATGGGGAAGACATGCAGCAAAGGGCCGCAGCAGGACTCAGCCAACATGGGGTGAACGCTCTTACTGGGTGAGCTAGAGACCCCACCCCCCACCCCCCCTCTGCAGGCATGGAGTTTTAACAGTAAAGGTATAAGTAGAAGCTTTGGTTTCCAAGGTACCACTAATGCTAGCAATAGCTAGCTAGCTTGGTTGGCACAACCCTGAAGACAACATTTGTAGGCAACCAAAATGTTCTAATTAACCTCGATGAAGTGAAAACACAGTGAGATGGTCGAAGTTAAATACATAAACATTATTTTTTATTTTAAAATACATGGGACCATAATTTTCAAAATGTGTAAAGCATTCTGTAGTGTGAGGCCTTCTCTCTTCCCTCGCAGAAACAATGAGTATTTAGAAATTGAACAAAGGTCATGCACTAAGTAGCTTTGCATCTACAATTATCATTAATTCAAATGAAAATTTTAAGAGACATACAAAGGAATCTAAGTGGTTAAAAGCCAAGCACAACCCTCTTAAAAGACAAGCACATGTGGGCAATTTTAGGAATATATCCAAGCCATTGGCTTACAAAAACAAGGTTTAGCAAATTAATTACAGGAGATTTGGTCAACCGCCTGGCTAACACAATCTGTTATTCTCAGATTCCTGGACAAAGGTGAACGTGGTGATTTTGTGTGGACAGACATACAAAACAGTTACTATAGTAATGATAACAGCTGTCACTGTCACTGTCGAATAAATGGAAAAGCCCCCCAAAAAAATCTTTAAAAAATATATAAATATATATATATATATATATATATATATTAGATCCTTTCGCGTGTGTATATTAGATCCTTTCGCGATTTGTAACATCATAGGACAATAACTATGTGCTTTGTTTGAGTGGTGTTGCCGTAGCTAGCTGTATTGTGTATTGACAATGCAAGGTAGGTGCTGCTAGTGAGTGAGTGAATAATGGAAGAGTCAGGGGGGAAAAGTAAAGCTAAGCGCAAATATAAAGAGGAGCACAGGACATTTTTAGCTGAGTGGGAGGATTTTTTTGTGGAATAAAATGGGAAGCCTTCTGCTTGATTTGTGAGACTTTGCTACACTGTAAAAAATGACTGTGAAATCTCCAGTTATTAACCTTTAGATTTCACAGTAACACTACTGTAAATGATTTTTACAGTAGAATGCTGTAAAGTTACAATACAACCTTGTCGACATGACAAAAGTAAACTACTGTATTTTTACTTTTTTATCTTATGTTGTGTTTAATTGTTTTTTACAATGAATACATGAAATACTCTAAATGGAAGCACAGTACCTTTACTGTAAAAATAATTCACAGTAACTTGCTGGCCAATTGGTGCCAGTAAGGTACTGTAAATGTTACGTTAAATTTGTGTCAGTGTATTGCATTTTAAAGCATCAAACCTGGAGCATCCTTTCACCTCATTCCAGGCTAACATCGCCGTGGATTTCCCCGAAGGCTGTGAACTCTGTCACGTTAGCAACATTTCAGTTAGCATGGAACATTGCTCTGGCTAAAAAGCCATACAGTGAAGGGGACTTTGTGAAGACATGTCTCAAAGATGTCATCGCTATCCTCGCGCCTGAAAATGACAATTTAAAGTGTTCTGTGTCAGATCTGAAGCTGTCACGGCACACAGTTGAACAGAGAATATCAGATATTAACAACTCCTTTGTAACACAGTTACATACGGACCTTGAGAAATGCCTGTATATTAGCATTTCTGTGGATGAGAGTTGTGACATTCTAGATAAGCCTTACTTGGTAATATTTGTATGGTCTGTGTAGGGAAGACTGCACTATTAAGGAAGAGCTGCTTGACATTAAAAGACAGGACCCGTGGCGTCGGCCTGGAAGAGACTCTCATGACTGTTGCTGAGAAGACAAATTTGCAGTTGTCAAAACTGACAGCAATAGCCACAGACGTTGCGCCAGCTATGTTAGGAGCTGCAAATGGCCTTGTTGGGCTGGGTAAAGCTGACGACCGTTTCCCAGATTTTTGAACATTTCACTGCATCATCCATCAAGAGCGTCTGGTGTCTAAGAAGCTGAACTTGGACCATGTCATGAAACCAACGCTAGAAATTGTGAATTTTATTCGCACTCATGCTCTCAATCACAGACAGTTGAACTTGATGAAGATCTTCCTAGTGATCTGTTTTTCCACTGCAAAGTGAGACGGCTTTCAAGAGGTAACATGCTTTCTTGCTTTTTTGAAATGTTGAACCCAGTGAAGCTGTTTCTGGGAGAGAAACATAAGGAATATCCTCAGCTATACATATTTCCGTTGTGGGGTTTCTGGTCGACTGCATCGATGCTGCATCATCTGAACAAACTGAATGTAGATCTGCAAGGAAAGTTAAAAATGCTGCCTGACCTGGTGCAAAGTGTTTTCACAACAAGCTCAAACTATTCCAGACCCATCTTCAAAAGAGAGCTCACGCATTTCCCCTCCTTGTTGAAGGCAAGTGGAGGAGCAGCTATGCAACACTATCCTCAAAATTCTGCTGCCGATTTTCAACCAGATTCTGCAACCTGAGGGAATAACGGCCACAGATCACCTTTGTCATTAACGCTTTTCACTGCTGAATCAGGTTTGCCAGCCCCTTTAGTGACAAATGAAGCAGCGTCCCAGTTGGAGATGATTGCACTTTGGAACCACAGAGTTCTGAAAAACAAATATCCCAATGTCAACCCTTGTGTTGTTTTCCCGCCGACCTGGAGATTTTAGTCCAAATTTAAAATGAAAAACCTCTTATCAATGTTTTGGTTGTCTTTTTCAACCCTTTTGTGTCTTTCCCCTAATGATGTTGTCACTGTTTCAACATTTGAGCCTTTTGAACTTTTCATTGATTTCTCCCCAAATTTTTAAAGCTTTTTTTTTCAGATTGTTGTCACTTTATTTGGCATTTGTTCACATTTTAGTGACTTTTATTAAAATTGTTCTCTTTTACCAATTGTTTTCTCTTCTAATGCTGTAAAATTAACATAAACACACAAATTCAGTGAAAGTATTGAACTGATTATTTATTTAACTTGTGAGGAGCATTGTTGGGAACCAACTATGTCCCTTTTTTGGAAAATTTGTTGTAAAAAAAATAGATTTTTGAGATGGAAACTTGTTAGAAAGGGGTCAAATTTGACCCAAGGACAACAGGAGGGTCAAACAGGCTGCACCCAAGTTAATGTCAGTGTTTGCAGCAACTTATGTCTGTGAATCAGTGTTTTCTACACTGAAACAAAACATCGAAGTCAAAACATCGTTCTGTCCTTACCGACACACATGTGAAAGAGTTGCTTCGACAACTGAGTACAAGCCAGACCTGGAAGGGCTTGTATATAACAAAGACTAGGTAAGAAAGAAACCTATAAAACTGTTCTGTTTTGTAGTATGACTGCCATTAGATCTGTAAGACACTGTTTTATTGCGGGTGTGCAGGTTTTGTGTGGCTCTTTACTATAGTGCGTTTTTTTAATTTTTGGCTCTTAATGCTGGACTGGTTAGCCACCCCTGCTCTAGGATTTTAACACAGGTTGTGTTAATATTGACACATCCTTGAAAGTCTCACTTTGCCAGACCTTCCTTCACAGCTGTGCAAAAGAGGTTCTGGCTACTCCACACAACATGGGAGAAAAACATTTATTGGAATTTCTTTAAACCAATCACAATCATCATGGGCGGTGCTAAACACCAGGCAGAGCCATGGTGCTGCTGCATAATTGCCTCAGGAAAGAACTTGTTTTGGTGACAGAAAACTCAGATTGGACAGAAAGTCTAGCTAGCTGTCTGGATTTACCAGACAGCTAGCTAGTTAGATCTGAGGAGCAGGTAACCATAGTCCTCAAAAATCGCCAGACTTTAAATTCCAACTCAAAGAAAGCGGAAGGTAGCAGAATCCGGCTGAAAAGAGTGAAATCCGGAGGAATTTCCGGCAGCACTAGAGCAATGGAAGTATAAACCACTGAGAGTGAATTGTGTGTTTTGGTTGTTATTATAATCCTGTTGGTGATGTGTCACTGTTTTTGTTCTGGTGCTGCCTGCTCTTATATTCCCGGCTGTCTGGAGCTGTCTGGAGCTGTCTGGAGCTGCTGCCGGTTGACAAAAATCTAGTTTTAAATAAAAGTTTCATGAAGCTCCATGAGGCTTCATTTGGCCATAACTACCAATAAGCAAACATGAAATGGTAAAATAAAACACATAGAAACTAAACTTCAAACCATAAAGATTCAGTTAGAAGCTCAACGTACTTGGAGCCAAACACAGACATCCTCATTTTTAGGTTCATAGAACTTTCACATATTGCTGTGTCACAGAGAAAGGTGACGTCCTTTGACACACAGTCAGACTCTAGGCAGTGCTTTTCACTAGTCATGGCATATTTCTAATGTATGATGTATGTGAGAGTAACAATGAAAAGTACACACTCACACACAACCAAAACCAAAACCAGCCTAAATGCAAACTGAAATGATGTGTGCGTTTATTTGCATTTAGAGAGAAGTGAGATTTGATCACAAGTGGTCATGTATATATGTGTAGTGGTCATCCTAGACAACAATGACTGTTTGAATAAGATTTTTCCAAAATTTTCAGCAGCGGCGGACTTGTTGGACCATGTGAACACAGCGTCACTCTTTCATTCCTACAACCAGCTTCCTGAAAAGGTCGGCATATCCATGTGATCCAAAAACATATTTGATAATGTTTAAAAGTAGCTGTTATCCTCTAAACAATTCCAATAAAGGAACGATTCTACTGGAATCTGGATATTTGAAACAATTCCAAGTAGGAATTTGTTCTCAATGCTCAATCCTACTCCTGTGCTGTACCATGGCAACCATTGAGCAATAACATTTTCCTCTGTGCCTAAATAATGCTCAGACGCCTCTGGATACATGTTTATTAAAGGATAATCAAACTTATTAAACTAACTTTCTTTTTTTAAGATTACTTTTTTTGGGCTTTTTCCTTTATTAGTGACAGTGGATAGACAGGAAAGGGGGAGGGAGAGAGGAGGGATGACACACAGCAAAGACACTGCAGGACTCAGCTTGCAGTGACATGGGGCGCACAGTCTTACTGGGTGAGCTAGATGCCGCCCCAATTAAACTGAGTTTTATTGTGAAATAAAGCAATGTATTTTTCAAAATTTGCTTACATAACAAAAGAAGAAATTATTTCTTGGCCTTTCTTGTAGATCACTTTTAATTAAGATATCTCTCAAATGACAGGCTGCACACCTCCAACTTCTCGAAATTACTGTGTCGTGCTGTTGTGTGGAAAACTACCTGCAGTGTGCAGCATGAAACCAGAGGTGGTTGTCCAATTATGTTGATTTCCTTATTAAAAAAAAACATGAGTTTGTTTGTTTGCACTGTAAACAGATAACCCAGTAGTTCTTGTTTTTCCTGACAAAGTAGCTGCTCAAGGTGTGTTGCTGTAGTTTTAAAGTGTCCAAATTAGGCTTTTCCATATTGTCTGTCATATCTACAATGTTATAATATCGGATTTCAATGTTAAACGTGGCCAAATCTTTAAATAATGAGGTTTCAACATTTTTTTCTACTCTGGTCTAAGTTTAACGCCACATTAAGCCGACCTTCTATGATTGGTCATCTGCTCCAGGTAGGCAAGACTCAAGTGTTTATTTTTTATTTTTAAGCTAATGTACTGCAGTGTTAACATTCACGCATGTACCTACATGCTAGCGTCAGTAAAATATGTCTTCTTTGCCGCCAATGTTGCTAAATTCTCCCCAATTCCGGGTCACACTACTGCTGAAACATTCGGTTATGTAGAATTTGGCTTAAACGCCTGTGTCTGGGATTTGTGATGGTTGAAAGTGCTGCTATACTCAGTGTCCACTGCCAACTACAGTAACGTCAGCTACATGCAGTAAAAGATGTCATCTTGGCTGCCAATGTTCTTTAATTCTCCCCAATTTTGGAACACATTACTGCTGAAACATGTCCGATTGGGCAGTATTTGGTTTAGAAGCCTAAATCTGTGATTTTTGATAGTAACTTTAACCTAACGTTAGCATACTGTTAACTATTAAGTAGCTGCATGCTAATGCCAGATAGCTGTAATCTTGGTGGCCAATGCTGGTCAATTTCAGGTCACTTTACTGCTGGGACATGTCTGGTTGTGTATGTTTTTCACAGTACAAAGTCCTGCTATATACTTCGTTGCAGTAGCTCCAGCTGCTACTAGAGAAACAAAAGCGGAGATTCCAGAAAACTTGCTGGCTAAGCTGAGCAGACTGGGCTTTATCAGGAGGAGGGCTTAAAGAGACAGTGCTCCAGCAGAGCATCTCACACAGAGGGTGAATACAGGTGCAGCAGTAGGAGAAAGATGTGAAAGAAGTGTTTTTAAATATTAAAGCATGTAACAATGTCCTAGTAGAATCACAAGATACAAATATGAACCTGAAAACAGAAGAGCCAAAACCAATCACTGCCAAAGCAATCTTTCTCATTTTACAGCTAAACAGTACACTAAAAAGTTTCTTTTTGATTGTTTCATACTTGACATATTTGTCACATACAGTCATTAAAATTGCGTTAGAGACTCTGATTGGTTGATCTCCTTCGGGTGTGGTGGAAACTTGTGATTAAGAGCACAAGGAAGTGGCAAAGGAACATGATTTTTTTCACAGACTGGGGTTAGGGTTACTGTGTCATGTAGTACTGCAGGGATATAGTGACAGTTTTAGCAAATATGATAAAATGCTGATGGCTGCAAAAGTGTCCAGATGTTCCCTGCTCTCCCCAAGTTAACTTTTGCTGAATGGTAGCTAATGAGAGGGCAGACAACCGTGTAAAGACACATGCTATATTTAAAATTACGAGCAAATTAAAAGATGTGATTTTTCTATAGCTTACTTAATGATACAACAGCTAGCTTGGCAGAAGGTTGCCCATGCAGTTAGTATACCTGGTGATTTTTTATTAAGGTTCAAACTGCAAATTTTTTAATTTGTTGTCTGCCGCGCCGGCTCAAATTCCTGTGAGCTGGAATGAGCTAGAAATATGAAACTTGGGGGAATAACTGGAAATGGTGTGCATGTGCTTCTATAGAAATATGAACCCAATCGGCCACATGGTGGCGTTGTAATTAAGGCTTCAAAATGCAAACTTTGAAAGGCCACACCCCCCACACCTTAAGTCCGATTAACTTGAAATTTCTCACACAGGTGCAGCTTAATGTGCTCTACAAAAAAGTCTCAAGGATCATTAAGGTCCGCCTTAAAAGGTTTTCCGCCATTTTGAATTTTTTGAAAAATACATTTTGGAAATCTCCACCTACATCGTAGCTCAGATTGCCACCAAATGTTCAAGAAATCATCAATCATCAAGCTTATTAAAAGTTGTATAAAGCATGTCCATATCGCAATTACTTTACAAGTTATGACCAATGAACTTGTTGAACTGGGGCACTTATCTGAACATACCCTGGGAGTATGTTCAGATAAGTGCCCCAGATATACCCAGACAATTTTAAATACATATGCCACTAGTACCGTAACCCACAAAACTCCCAGGGTATGTTCAGAAAATTGCCCCAGATTCTGGGGATTCCATTCTTCATAAATTACTAAACATTTGTTGAATTAACACAAAACTTCAAGGATATATCTACATAATTACCTCACACATACACTGCAAGTCTCATTCAAATTGACCCCTAGGGGGCGGTTTAAATGCACAATAACTGGACGTGGAATGACCCAAATCAAGGGTTGAGCTTAGAATCGCAGCTTGCGACTTATTAGCAATTGTTTTTGTGTTGGTCATACATATCACACTGAATTAAAAATAAATCTTTTTGACAAATCAGTTGTAGGCATTTTAAACAAAGTGCACTGTTTGCAGGGTACACCACAAATCGCTGCTATGTTATTTGTTTTAGTAGTAGTAGCATTGTAAAAACGTCAGCATTGTGGCAATTACAACTAGCTGATTATTATTTATGTTATATAAACTAAACTAAACACAGCTTCTTAGGCAATTCGTGTGACTGCAGTAGAAAAACGTACAAAATGGTTTGTGGTAGGCCATATTGACAGACTGATGAAAATGTATTAACACCAACAACAAATTGTCAGGAAAACATGTGAACTGTTGGCATCATGTTGTGCTGACACATTTCGCTTGGAATGCTCTGCACATCACAGATACAGCAGAGCTGCAGCTGAAAAAAGGTGCCTTTGAAACCCAGCGTAAGGGTTATAACTGTAAAGTCTTGTAAACTCGGTGTGCTGTGAGTTATAGTTCAGTGCTTCATCCATTTTAAGGTATAACGGCAGTAGCTCTGACCTTTTATGGAGACAAACAGCAAATCCATGTGAACTGACCGTAATGTATCCCTCTGAAAGCCTTCTCTTAATTTCATAGATACCCCGACATCATATCGTGTTATACAATCTTCCTGAAATGACTCCGGCCAAATCAATACAACCTAATATAGCGCCACTTAACCTCGTACGATTCGAACATGAAAAGGAGTTTGATGTCCCTCTGAAGTGCTTGATGTGAGCCAAATGAATTATAGAAAAGGACCTGGATGAACTCTACATCCAACAGCAACTAGATAACGTAATGTGTCTCTGGATGACTTCAGAGACCTAAAGGTGAGCGGAGCAGACACGGTGACTTGATACGGATGTTGGACAACCCTATAGAGTCCATATGGGCCCATGGGACTGCAGTCAGCTACTGTGTGTGTGTGTGTGTGTGTGTGTGCGTGTGTGTGCGTGCGTGCAGGCGTGTGTGTACTTGTGTCTCTGTGTGCGCTTTTAGTCTGTGGAAAGCAGAAAAAGTACCAATGCTTAAACTATACATTAATAGGTTGTACTATAAATAATTGCTTCAGATGTGTGGTGTGTGTGTGTGTGTATGTGTGTGTGTGGGCGGGGGGGGGGGGTTGGGGGAGGGGCAGCATGCTTTTGACCCTGTGTGCGCTTCTAGTCTGCAGAAAGCAGGAAAGAGTCCCAATGCTTAAACTACACATTTCATAGGTTGTACTATAAATAATTGCTTCGGATGGGTCTGTGTGTGTGTGTGTGTGTGTGTGCACGCCAGCTTGGGAGGAATTGGAAATGTTCTTTTTGTCTCTCTAGCTATATCTTTCAACCTACACTCACACACATACATGCTTTTGCCTCACTGGAGTCACGCATAGTGAAGTTCACGGTCACAGGAAGTTTTTGGGGTGTGTGTGTGTGTGTGTGTGTGTGTGTGTGTGTGTGTGTGTGTGTGTGTGTGCGTGTTTGTGTGCGCGTGTGCACGTGAGAAGTGGAAAAATCAACATGGCCAGTCTGTATCACATGCCCTGGGGAATCAGTCAATCAATAATGCAGCAAACTGCAATACATCCACTCCATCTCACACACACACACACACACTGCTATCCTGAGGAGGCTGTTTAAAAGTGTTTGTGCCCATGTGTGTAATGAAAGGAAAGAAAGAAAAGGGTGTTTGAGAGGGAATATGTTTGTATATGTGTAAAAGTCTATAAAAACACACATACACACACTTAGCTGCAGGGGAGTTAGGGCACTTCATGCAGGTGTTGTTGATATTGTGAATGTAAATCCATAAGGCTGTACGAGGCTTCATAGCACACAGCCTCATAACTGATGCTGCAGCTTCTCACCAAGTCTCACAGCTTACAGATTCATATTATGGAATATGTGTGTTTAATATTTTACTGTTGTGCTGAGCTGCAGTTATCTTGCTTTTTAAGATGATTAAGGTTATATGGTGATTGTCTTACCCATACCTGAAGAGCGAGGAAAGCGAGAGCTGCAGGAAGAGGTCTCACTTTACCTCAAATCCTGGCGTTTTAATGCTTTCACTGCAGCTTTAGTACTCCCTATTGCTCGTTATGACTGTCTTCAGTTGAAAAACGGCAGCATTGGTTGTTCATTGAACAACCAATGTTTCAAAGACAGGTTATCTGTTGCTATTGTGTGAATAATGACTGGTCCTTCTCAGAAGCACAGTCAGAAGTGATGTGTGTGGTTCTTATTCCATCGCCTACCAACAGTCAGGAACAGTTAAGTTAAGTTAGGGACAGATTGTGGTTGCAAATTCTGCATTGAGTAGTTAAAAGTGCCTATGAATGAATGAATGAATGGTTTATTCCGGTTTACATTATAATGAACAACGCATGAGAATTTGTTTGTTTGAAAAACATTATACAGGTTTACATCAATGCATTTCACACAATATAACACACAATCAACAACTCAAAAAGGAATAGGCTGAAGACCAAGGCTTATTTATGCATATCTTGTTCATAACCTAACCTTCACTACAGAGATGAATAGTTTTGCTAAACTCTGAGAATGTTTTACAACTTTTCAATCCTTGTTTCAGGGCAAAGAGTAATAACTGACCTTGACCTGACTTTTGGATGTGTTTGCAGATATAGATTTTTGTGCCTCAGGGGACTTTTTTGTTCTGGGCTGTTTTTTTGGTGGGTGGCCACTTAGACACATGATTAGATCTGCAACACTTTATTCATATTATCATGGCAATAGCCTTCATTAAAAGTGAAAAGAGAGGAGTATGGCACGCAACCAAAGGCCCTAGGCTGGAATCAGAATGTGGCCATAGTGGTTAAATGGTATGCACCTTAATCTTTTGGCTACCAATTCAATTCAGTTTTCAATTCAATTTTATTTATAGTATCAATTCATATCAAGACTTATCTCAAGACACTTTACAGATAGTAGATGTAATTTAATATAATTTAAAAAGCCCCAACAATTCTAGTAATTCCCCTCAGAGCAAGCATTTAGTGCAACAATGGCGAGGGGGGGGAAACCTCTAGGAAGAGAGATGGGGTAAAGAGAGGAGCCTGGTTGGGCTAGAACGCTCCCCTGCCTCCCTTTAGTTTTATTATATACAGTATATATAACAATCATTTATACTCTTCAATGTGCATTTTATTTTATTTATTTGCACATTTGTGTGTTTTGTCCAGTGAACTGGGCGAGGTTTCCTTCCTGTGTTAGGAAGCAGGGACTGGATTGTGTTTTGCCTGTAATACCGTGTCTGTGTTCTTCATATTTATGTAGAATTATAGTTTGCTCTTCTGATGTAAAATTTGTGGCTCTGGTGTTTGCGATTGGTCGGGCTGTGCAAACACCGCCTCTTTTATGTGAATGCGCACACGATTGGGAAACTCTTGGTCGATTTAACTAGTTGATAACCACCGTTGTGACGGTTTATGTTAGGGTTAGTGAAGCCGGTGCATGTTGATCTTGCTTTGTAGTCTAGGCCTCAGGCTATTTGCACAGAATAAATTTCAATAATATACTGTATATAGTAATTTAGGAGCCTCTGCTTTTGTGAAACCTAGTCAAGGCTAAATAGAGCCAGGATAAATCGAATATCCTGGCTTAATCCTGAATCTTGGTTTTGTGCAATACCCCTCGCAGATTATTATTCATTCTTCATTACAGTCCCAACAAAAAGAGTTGCACTCACTACAGAGTGCAGATGATGAAGTACTTGCATTAACTTTGTTGGGGCCAATAATAATGACATCAGTCTTATTAACATTTAGGTGCAAGAAGTTCTGAGTCCTCAAGGATTTGATGTCAACAATGCAGATTTGTACTAATTTGATATAGGTCATTGTGGTCAAACGAGAGATACAATTGAGTCAATGCTCCTATTATGCCTGGGGATGACTTGCCCCAAGGGTAACATGATGAAAGAAAACAAGACTTTTCCGAGGACAGACCCCTGAGGTACCCCACAGGTCATCTGCTAGCTACACTAAAAGATATCTCATCAGTAGGACTAAAACCTCTTTAAAACTGAAGCAGAGATGCCAACCCAGTCTTTGAGATGTCCAGTAAAATTGAATGGTCAACAGTATCAAAAGCAGCACTTACATCTAACAGAACTAATACTGAAGATTTTCTAGCATCAGTGGCAACCAGTAGATCATTTATCACTTTAAGGAGTGCAGTCCCTGTACTGTGGTTTGCCATAAACCCAGACTCAAAGGGTCTGGTTCTATTTTTTTTTTTTAAAGCACTCAATTGTTCAGCAACAACTTTTTCTAGAACCTTAGAAAGAAAGGGCAATTTGGATATTGGTCAGAAATAATCCCAAGGAGTTTTCTAGAAGAGGTCTTACAATTGCATTCTTGAAAGAAGCAGGGACCGAACCAGTGAATATTGACGTGTTGATTAAGGAGAGAATAGCATGACAGATAAATCCTTATACTTCTTTCAGAAATCTCCAAGGCAGGATGTCGAGGCCACATGAAGTGAGCTTAATTTTATTAATCACCTCAGTGAGTGTCAATGGATGTTGTGTCCAAGGACTCAAAGAAGACTGTAGTTTTAAAAGAAATTGCAGTGCCCAGTGCATGAATGGAATGGGCATTTTGATGCTACACACTTTGCTGACAAAAGGTTTATTAAATAAACAGATGGAGTCAACAAGTGAAGTTGAAAAAAACACAGTGCTTAATACAGTTACCGGGGTGTCTTCCTGCAGCTTTTCCCTTATCAACTTCTCACCGAGCTCCATCTGTTTTCAGGTGCGGTTGGGAGTAGAACACACACACACACAGAGATAAGAGCTGTTACATTGTAGCAAACTCAAACATTTTCAAAGATCAGCAATGTAACACTTTTGTTCCCTGAAAGAGATTACTCCCAAATAGCTAGCTGTTAGCAAATGACCCACATACTTTAGCATTGCTAGCTATTATTTTGACACTGAAAAAAATCATTTAAACCTTAAGGATCATATTTGTTCTTTATACCAGTTCAAAATTCTCATTTTTGGAACAAGTGATGTTGTCAAAAAGGAGAAGGCTCCTTTAGTGAATGTGAATCTGTTTCTCCTGGTTGATATCCTACATCAAAAGTCTTCTCGGCCTCCACTGTTATACAAGGGCAGAAAAACCTTTTTAGCTTTGCATTTGAAACTGAAGATGAACACATTAATAGCACAGTTAATCTAATGCATGTTCTGCCTGTTCAGACCAGAGAGAGAGACTGCAGAACCCAGTTTGACTCTCTCTCTCTCTTTTTCTTTCCTGATTTCCCTCTATCTCTCACAATGAAAGAGGGGTTCTGCTGTAAATCTGGGCTGGTTGGACACACAAGTGTATGCATGGACAAACATGCACACACACACAAACACACACAGGCGTGAATCTGGGTTGGTTGTTTCTTTTATAAACGAGCTCTGCTGTGCAGGGAGGGCTGCAGTGATGACGCTGCAGAACCAAGGTGCTGTGACACATACACACACTCACAGTTATATGCATGAACAAGTATGGGCACAAATACCCTGGCACTCCCTGATGTATCATATACACTATTACAAAAACAAACTATTAGCAGTGTGTGTTTTACGTTCAATAAGATGGTATTTGTTGAATATGCAAACACAATGCTGAAGTGGAAATCAGGTAAATTATCCAATATACAAAACCAACTCAAAACTTGACTGTCCTAAGACGATTATACCAAAATAAATTAATATCCCCATCCCCTCTACACTCTGTGATTGATGAATGAATTCATATGTGCTATGCACTATGCACACAAACACACATCTGTTCTCTTTATCTCTATCACACACACACACACACTCTGCAAATACCTCCAACAGTTTGGCTTTTCATCAGTAAGCAGTGACCCACTGTTAATGTTTCCAAGTGAAAACTCCAATAACTGCTGATGTGGCACTGCCTTTATCATCCCAACTCATCTTTTGTTGATTAAAGTGAATATTTAAAACATAATGCACTTACTCTTCTTTGTGTCCATCTGTTTATAGCTGAAACTTGAAAGTGTACAAATTTGTATCAAATCATATATATTTTATCGATCTGTGGTTCTTCCATGAGCCCTACTCTGTATGTGGTGCAGTCTTCTGGGTGCCCTGAGTAGAACATGAAGCTGTCTGGTTTCACACAGGAGAGATATTCTGTACCTTCTCATCCCCTACTACCTACTTAATCCTATTAGTGCTGTCTTTCCTCCTCTATACATGGTCCTTCACGTTCCACTTCGTGGATTGCTGCAGTGCCCAGGAAATTCTGCCTGATGGATGTATTTTTGCCAATGTCCGTTACCTTCCACTTACTTTGTATTGGAATTTTAAGCTCCTGTGGATTCAGGGGACTATGGTTAATTGCTCCTTAGGTCTCAGCATGGTAAATTCAGACACCTAGCTAGACTATCTGTGCAATCTGAGTTTTATGTTGCACAACTAAAACAACATTTAAACGTACATGTGTTCCACCTAAACAAGTTCCTTTCCAAGGCTATTTTGCAGCGGCATCGTGGCTCTGCCCGGTGCTTAGCGCATAACGATTGTAATTGGTTTTAAGAAATGGCAATAACCCAGAGCACACACAATCTCTTTTTTCATCTCGGTTTTCTATATACGTCCTCATATTCTCTTTAGCTTGGAAAGCTTTTCAAGATTCAAGTCTCCTTTTATTATCATTCAGCAAAACACAGAAATTTACAAAATTACAAGCATGGATTCTTTTAAAAATGCAGATAAAAAACGGGGTAATAAATATAGCTCTAAGATATATAAAAAACAGAATTAATAATTTGTCTGTTTAAAGGCTTAGGATAAAGTGCTGGGGCCTAGACGTACAAAGGCTGTTACGTACTTTTTAGTTGTCTGAAATGTTACGTAAACTGAATTGAGAATGTCACAAAGATTTAGGTCTACAACAATGATAAATGAAAACTTAAATCTCATAAAAGTAATAATTGATGTTTTCAGCTCAACAGATATGGTGGCTTAAGCTGTAGCTCCTGGTCCAACCTTGCCAAATAGTTGTGTTATGATTTCAACTCCAATATTCTATCAATTTGTGCTTGATAGAGTCATTAAAAGCAGAATGGCAAACAAGAACAAAACCCAACGCGACGATACAGATGCCATTGCAGAGGCACTACTAGAGAAACAGAAAAGCAACCTCAAACCACGTTTTTCTCAGATTAAGTCTCACATTCAACAGATGAGGACTGTTAACAACGAGAAGCTAACTGCTATCCATGCTCAGCTAGCATCTCTAACTGCAAGTCTTGGCTCTATTGTATCTGATC
The DNA here is from genome assembly GCA_029931835.1 of Etheostoma nigrum. Classification (NCBI taxonomy): domain Eukaryota; kingdom Metazoa; phylum Chordata; class Actinopteri; order Perciformes; family Percidae; genus Etheostoma; species Etheostoma nigrum. The sequence continues at coordinate 24,468,925 of CM057246.1, forward strand.
AAACTACCATGGAAAGCTATAAGTATTCTTGATAGCCATGGCCACGCTTTTCAAGAGCTGGAAGCAAGCAGACATGGTGGACAGAAACCAGAGATGCAATATCTGCATCGTTGGGATGAAAGAAGGCAAGGCAAGGCAAGGCAGCTTTATTTGTATAGCACATTTCAGCAACAGGGCAATTCAAAGTGCTTTACATAAAATCAGTTAAACAGA